>JAUMGZ010014379.1:0-10091 GCA_032359645.1 Pododesmus macrochisma | reverse complement strand
TAAGATTTGATGTTTAATTCTATGACAAGGGTAAGATTTGATGTTTAATTCTATGACAAGGGTAAGATTTGATGTTTTATTCTTTGACAAGGGTAAGATTTGATGTTTAATTCTATGACAAGGGTAAGACTGGATGTTTAATTCTTTAACAAGGGTAAGATTTAATGTTTAATTCTATGACAAGGGTAAGACTGGATGTTTAATTCTTTGACAAGGGTAAGATTTGATGTTTAATTCTTTGACAAGGGTAAGATTTGATGTTTAATTCTTTGACAAGGGTAAGATTTGATGTTTAATTCTATGACAAGGGTAAGAATGGATGTTTAATACTATGACAAGGGTAAGATTTGATGTTTAATTCTATGACATGGGTAAGATTTGATGTTTAATTCTATGACAAGGGTAAGATTTAATGTTTAATACTATGACAAGGGTAAGATTTGATGTTTAATTCTTTGACAAGGGTAAGATTTGATGTTTAATTCTATGACAAGGGTAAGATTTGATGTTTAATTCTATGACAAGGGTAAGATTTGATGTTTAATTCTATGACAAGGGTTAGATTTGATGTTTAATTCTATGACAAGGGTAAGATTTGATGTTCAAATTCTATGACAAGGGTAAGATTTGATGTTTAATTCTATGACAAGGGTAAGATTTGATGTTTAATACTCTGACAAGGGTAAGATTTGATGTTTAATTCTATGACATGGGTAGGATTTGATGTTTAATTCTATGACATGGGTAAGATTTGATGTTTAATACCATGACAAGGGTAAGATTTGATGTTTAATTCTATGACAAGGGTAAGATTTAATGTTTAAATCTATGGCATGGGTAAGATTTGATGTTTAATTCTATGACAAGGGTCAGATTTGATGTTTAATACCATGACAAGGGTAAGACTTGATGTTTAATTCTATGACAAGGGTAATATGTGCATAGAGGAACAATATTTAATCTTGTAGAAAAGTTAAGGTTTATGTAAGGGCCTGGTATTTTATCTTAGAACAAGAGTAATGTTAACATAGAAATCTTATGCTGAAATGAAAAGCAAGTGTATTATTCATATTCAAATCTGTATTCTACAGCCAAGTGAATTGTTACCAAAGTTAGCTGCACTTGGTGAAAGAATGGATGGTTTTCGGAGATCATTCGAATATATTCAAGATTATGTAAACATTTATGGTTTAAAGATATGGCAGGAGGAAGTGTCACGTATCATTAACTATAATGTAGAACAAGAGTGCAACAGTTTTCTCAGAACTAAGGTAAGCTATCTTTTTACTTCTACCCATTATACACCTGGGAAAAGTGGAACATATTATGTTTTTTCTTACACCTGTGTTTTCCTGTGTTTTAACGCGTATGAAATTTCTCTATCCCACCCTAGGATGAGATAAGCACGCACTGGTATTATTGACAATGATATGACGTCGTTAAAAAAAATATATGACGTCATTTCAAAAATCAATTTGACGTCACAACATCAGATCAAAGAAAGAAATTAATCGGATTTTCTAGATAATCATACAATCAACTCTTTTTTATCGCAGTGATATCAATGTCGAAGGTGTAAGAAAAAGAATCAATCATCCCTGGTTGTGTGAGATTGAGATATCTCACCCTCGGGTAAGATTTCTCTATCTCACACAACCTTGAGTAATAGATTCTATTAATCACACTGTCCGTCCTTGGAGATTTTCTTGTGACCGCAATTAGTCATACAGTTTTTGAGCAAATCTTTTGAGATGGGAATTATGTAAAGATGGGCATATCGTAAAATGAGGTTGTTTTATCAATTTTAATCAGAGTTTTGTCCCTTTTTAGTCCATCTGAACCGAATATCCAAGGTGGATTTTTCTCATACAAATTTCGTCTGTGTCCCGTCCGTCCTTAACTTTTGCTTTAAACAACATCTCCTCTGAAACTACTGGGCAGATTTCAACCAAATTTAACAGGAAGCATTCTTAGGGGAAGGGGATTCAAGAATGTACAAATGAAGTTTCTGACCCCCCAGGGGACAGGAGGGCGGGATCAAAAGGGGTAAATCGACGGTATGCCTTTAAACAACATCTCCTCTGAGACTATAAGGCAGAATTCAACCAAATTTGGCAGGAAGCATCTTTAGGAGAAATGGATTCAAGATTATACAAATGAAGTCCCTGACCCCCAGGGGACAGATGGGCGTGGCTAAAAGGGTTAAATTTGACAGTATGCCTTTAAACGACATCTCCTCTTAGACCTACTGGGCAGAGTTCAACCAAATTTGGCAGGAAATATCCTTGCCAAATGAGGATTCAAGAATGTACAAATGAAGTATCTGACCCCCAGGGTACAGGTGGGCGGGCAGAAAGGGGTTTATTTAACAGTATGCCCTTAAACAATATCTCCTCTGAAACTACTGGGCAGATTTCAACCAGATGGACTTACTTGTTTACTTATACTACGGGCGTATAATGCTCAGCTATACCCAGAGATTTGAATTCAATCTCTGCAGTCAACACATACCAAGGTATAAGAAGTTGGTAATCTGGTGGCTTCCTATCAACATATATAGGTCAGCAAACAGTCTGGTGGTGTATGAATAATATGACTGAGTGATGTATTATGTTAATGTTTCTGTAATATGATGTTCCAGTTAGACATCACTATCAGCCTAAGTTAACACAGTTGCGTGTAAGCACTGTCATTATAAGATGTAAAATGAAAACCCAACAAACTAAACAAACTGATCACTCTTTTATAACTTACCAATATTTGAATAGGTAGATTAATTTCAATTATGATTCCCAGAATATTTAAATCACTACTTTAACCATCACAAAATCTGTCAGATTATTTTATAACTCAAATGAAGATTGATATTGTTTAAATAAAGTTATGGTATTCATTTTGTTGTTTAAAAATCCAAGAAAAATATATGATTTTAACATGTTATGTACGTCTAGAATGTTCTTCCACAGGTTCAAGACTGGGAGAGTGTGTACCAGTCAACAGCTATCCCTATACCTAGATTTGCTCCTGTAGATGATAGTGTAAACTTCATTGGACGATTGGCAAGGGAGATAATCAGGATAACAGATCCAAGGTAAATAGGTGGTGTATGTTGTTGACGGACATTTCTCGTTCTAAATACACATGACTAATTAACAGTATTTGATTTTGGGCAAAGAATATTTTAATGTTCTAATATTTATTTAACATATGATTTATTTCTTGATACTGTATTTTAGGCGGTAATATTCTTCAAGTTAACTACTTTTTGGTAACTTGGGAAACACAAATAATTAATAATTCTTTTTTCTTGTAAGAAAGTGTAATACTATTTTGCCAACCGGTAAAGGACACACATATTGGAGGAAAAAGATATTTTTCAAATTTTTGTATGGAAGACAATAATGGGAGACAAGCCATGCCCCTTTTTCTGATGACCCTGTTGTGAACTTTATGACAAGCTTTACTAAGCATGCGCACACTCAGTTGATAAAGAAAATGTCTGACAACAACAAAAACGAATGACAGTCGAAAGCCAACACTTACAGTTTAAACCAGGAAAAAGAACAGACAGATAGTGTACCATATATAAGAGTTGTGTTTATTTTTTAAATGTTTTATGTTTGGTTGAACGAAGCGAAAAAGAACGTCGATTAATTTAACGAAGATATACAGGTCAAATATTATGTGTAAACACGTACACGTGTAGAGCATAGTGATTGCTGACGACTTGGATTGGAATGTCCTTGTGAGCAGTGCTCAGCACAAGCAAGGCACACAGGTAATTAGGTAAATTATTAGGTGAATGGTAGTTTTAGGCGATCAGCTTAATCGTTAGATTTTACAAAGATTTCAGTGATTTCCGGAGGTAAAGGTGCCAAATTTTATAAGGCAGCATCAACAGGAAAATACCCAATTTTTTTCTATTGTTCACCCAATTACAACACATCATGTATCCACAAAACTGTATTTTCTATTCTAAATTAGGCATTTACTTGACATTTGTAGCTGATTTTGAATAATTGAGATGTATCATTTTGAAGAATTTTACCGCTTTTAAAGCATTTGAAGAATATGTTAAAAAGATTTTGTTATGTATCATCCTCTCATTCAAATGAGATTGAAAGGCATAAAGATTATACCAGTTAAGTCTATCTGTCTGTTAATCTTCTTGTCCTGTCATTTTCCCATCTTTTATGTCTTGAGCATATTATATTTAATTTCTGTAGTGTTGTACAGCTCGAGTTGTTTTCACTTAAACACTATACATAGATTGTGTTAAGGGCTTATTGTCTAATCAACAGCTAAGGTCATTTACGGATGTGCCAGTTTTACTGGTGGAGGAAACCGGAGTGCCCAGAGTAAACCACCGACCTATGGCAAGTAGCTGGCAACTTTCTCACACTAGGCCGCCCTGGACGGGGATCGAACCTAGGAGGTGAAAGGCTCTTATGATTACAAGTCGGCGACTTTAACCACTAGGCCACTGCGGCCCCTGTTGATCAAAGAGTGGTATTAACATCGTAACATGTTATTTTGCGGAATATAATATTCAAACAATTTTTTACAGAAAATGATCATTATCAAACTCCACGAAGATATTACCATGGTAAATGTCCATACTACATTTTATTGACATCAGATGAAAACTGTTGATTATATAGTAGCAAAGGTAATAAAGGGGGATAATTCAAACAATCTTAAACGAAAAATTACCAATTTCTTTTATCGGCTGTTTGACTCCTATTTCATTGTTGACAAACATGACTGACACTAAACTTGTGTCTGGTCGCATTGCTTCTTCCAATGTCTGAAAGAGAAATACAAATATTTGAACATTCAAACATGTGCAATGCTTAGAGATACAGTGAAGTTCAAACAAATACATTGTTGTAAGTGATATTCAATCTCTGGAACTTAGTGACAAATTCACTGATCGCCAAAAATGTTCTAACACATATCCTCGCCATTTGTTCTAATACCACAGAAAATTCTAATAATAAGAACATCCTGATAGAATTACAAGAAATGACCGATGATATTTATAGAACATCCCAGTAAAACTAACTTCAGGTTTATGTGCATGTCGTGAGAAACGTTCTAATAAAAAAAAAACCATGTTTTAATAATTAGAATTTTCTGTGGTATTAGAACAAATGGCGAGGATTTGGAACATTTTGGACTGCCAGTGAAAGCTGCAGCAAAACACCTAGCATGCAATTTGATAACATTATAAAAGGAAGTTGTCGATCATCAAGGAAAGATAAAATGTTAGTGTTTTTCCCATACAAATCCTGTCCGTTGTCTGTTGTCATCGTTAACTTTTCACTTTTTTGACTTCTTCTCCTAAACCACTGGACCAATTTTATCCAAGCTTGGTAGGAAGTATCCTTAGGGGAAGAGGATTCAGATTTGTTCAAATAAAAAAGGGGCTGGGCTCCCAGGGGGCACCACTAGGGGGCCAAAAGAGGGAATATTAGACAAAACTTCAAAAATCTTCTTCTAATGTAAACTAGTTGTCCTAGAGCTTCATATTTTGGTATGTAGTAACTTTAAGGCATGGAGAACCCAGTTTGTTAAGGCCTGACCCTGGGGTCAAAAATGGGTTACGCATACTTGGGTCAAACTTCAACACTACGGCATGTGTTAACTTTTCACATTTTGACTTCTAGTCCAAAACTACTGGACCAATTTCATCCAAAACTTGGTACAAGGCATCCCTAGGGGAAGGGTTCAGATTTGTTAAGATGATAAGGTTTAATTTGGCTCCCAGTGGTTTAGGACAAGAAGTTGAAAATGTGAAAAGTTAACATATTTGCTATATATTTATATATAGTTGAAATTTGACCCAAAAACGTGTAACCTATTTTTGACCCCAGGGTCACGCCTTGAACAAACTTGGTTCTCCTTGCCCTAAAGTTGCTACATACCAAAAACATTAAGCTTTAGGCCTTCTACTTTATTTCAAGAAGATTTTTGAAGTTTTAACACCATTTCCTCCTTTTGGCTCCCTAGTGCGCATATGGCCCAGCCACTTCATTTGAACAAATCTGAATCCCCTTCCCCTAGGGATATAAAATTGGTCCAGGGGTTTAGGAGAAGAAGTCGAAAATGTTAAAAGTTAACGATGATGAAAGAGCGGACGGGATTAGTATGAGAAAAGTCCACCTTGGACCTTCGTTCCAGATGGAGATAAACGAATTTGAATATAGTTAATAATTAACCACCGCTAAATAAAAGCAGTTCAAAGGACATATAAAGTGTTTGAGCCAACTATCTCCCAGCTGCCACATACACAATCTGTCATAAAACAATATAAAGGTACAATACCTGTAAGTCTACAATTCCATTTGGTTTCACAGGTAAATAAGTAACATCAAATCCTTCAGACTCCAAAACACGACAAGAATCTAGCACACACTTGTGCTCCTGGAAGTTAAAAAACAAGTCAATATAAAAACCTGGAATTGAAATCAAGAGTAACCTACCATTGTTACATTAAATTTGTTTCTCCTTGTAGCAATACAATTATTATCTACCTTTAATATATAATTGAATTTTAATGTAAAATAAGAGTTAATTTATAAAATACAAAAATGCTTAATTTGTGGTGTTATTACTGATAAGGGAATTAATAGTTTTTAATTATGATTTAAATCCAAATATAGTTTTAAATATATCATGGGATCAAACAGATTCCTTACTTATATAACAAAGCAAATCTTTATCTTATAAGTTTCTATAGCCCATCTTTTAAGAGTTTAAGCATTTATTTTACTTTAATGTTTATTGTTTCATCAAAGACTGAAATAAACATGATAAAAGACTGAATTGTTCACAATTTAGGTTCCATAGAGGCACCCTCTTGATGTCAAGACCATCATTTTTACAAATCTAAATCCTCCCTTTACCTAGGGATTCTGCCTACCAATTTGAGGATCAAAATTGTCAAGATCTCATTGGTTAAAGCGGCTGAATAAACACAAGCTAAATACTAATGTTAAATATCAACAATCATTCTAATTTATTTCAACTGAATTATAATAAATGATGGATTAATATTGTAGGTTTGAAATAATTACACAACACTATGATATTATGTAGTATGTGTTATTAGTTATATAATTTGTTTTTGATATTTGGTCATGCATTTTCTTAATACATGCACAGCAGTTGCCTGTTGTTAATTCAATAGATTAACTTACCGTTTGCAATGTGATAATATGTTTCTTTTTACTTTGATAAAATCTACCAACTCCTTTTACAGTTATGTTGTTGGATTCTGTTGCCCCACTTGTGAAAATTATCTCCCTTGGATCTGCTCCAATCAGGTCTGCTATTTGCTGTGTAAATAAGGAACAATATACAACGAACTTGTGTATAATTTGTAATTGTAAACAATTGGAACTCGCTTCCAGAATCATTTACACTTCTTAGAATGTCAATCTGTTTAAAAGTCACTTGAGCAATTATTGGAATAATAAGTTAAACAAATTTAATCCAGTATGCTTTGTGCCGGGTATGCAATTGCCAGGAGGCAACACAGTATAAATATGCACCAGAGAGATGTAAAGTAAACAAAGTAAGTAAATATACTGTCAATAGTTAGGGAGTTTACACCTGTAAAGAATACATAGGAATGGCATCTAAGAAGGAGACAATCAATTCTGAAAACAGACAATACTGGTAGTGTCAAGTGTAAATGGTGAAATTTTAACCTACTACCATTGATACTAATTATTCAAGTGCGTACTTTTCTAGCCTTTTCAACAGCAGTTTCACTTTCCCATCCATAAGCATGAGTCCTTGAGTGGGGGTTACCATAGTAACTAACGAAATATGGCATCATTGCGTCCAACACTCTTGGATCCTATAATATAATTATTACATATTTTCATCAATATGGTAACAATAAATGCTAACATTTGGACAAGTTTTTAAAACATCATGTTGATATTGACAGTTCGATATATAGCTACATGTGTTTTGATCAATCAATCTGATTAAAATACCAAGCTCTTTAAGCATCACTGGGTTACACAATGAGAGATTGGGTATTGTAACCGTATGTGCTTACAGCTAGATATAGTCAATTATTTATAACAAATGCACAATCTAAACTTCAAGTTGATTAATACTTAATTTTAAATGCAACATAATAATTATATAGTTTAGCTATAGGTTGACAAAAGTTAATTTGCTTTACATAACTATAGGACTGTATATATGTATACATATATATAACATACTTTCAACTATAAACGGGGATAATTCTGCTTTGGGCCACTGTGAAACAGCATGAAAAGCATTAAAGATAGGAACAATCTGAAAATCATATCTGACAAAAAAAAAACATACGTCCTGCCTATAGCTACCAAAATTACAGATTCTTGACCCATTGATTTTTCTCGATGGCCCATTATTTCTTCAGAGGGCATGGCCCACACACATTATTAAATTTATATAGAACTATATACATATGTAGGAAGGGGGCTAATGGCCGATTTTTAAGACCCATAGGTCTTTCAACCAAGGATTTTCCTCCTTAATGTGCCAGGGATTTTTCTACTATTTTTGGGAAAAGGAGTTTACTGAATTATTGGGAAATTTCACAGCATTTTAGGGTAAATTGGGAAAATTATACAGACTTAGCAATTATAATAAAACAAAACAAAACAAATCAATTTTGAATTTATTCTAATTAAATTTTCCTGTCTTATGCATGTATTGAGTTGAACTGAGGTTTCGAGATTGACCTTGCCAGGCTTCTGGCTATAAGTAGGCATATATAGTAGTACATTTATTTCCTATAGCCTGTCCATTGTCGCTTGAAAGGGACATATTGTCATCAACATTACCTATAGTTTCTGTTTTTATATTAATCCCATATCAGTCAAACTTTAACAGCTTCTTGAGTCCTTTTTGGGATTTTTTTTTACATAATATTTGCTATTGTGCTACGTACATGGTGTTGTTTAACCCGATTGTGATAAAGTAATGTTAAATACAGAACCAATTGCCGGTGTAAAAATGCAACATTTTTAACTACAACACTGAAGATTTCTACCGCGGTAAAATATGTCTACTGAATATTTTGATGATCGCAAAACATTATTTTGAAGTGCATTTAACTTTTTCCTGGCTGGGATACTTGAGTATTGATAATTTTTTTGTAAATTTATTGTTAAAATTAGGAAAAAGTACCGGTGCACATTTTTTTGATTGGGAAAGTACCAAATACTAGAGTCTGCTTAAACATAGAAACATCACTGTGTGCATCATAAATACATGTGTATAACATGATGCTTCAATTATTACACTGTTGTTTGTAAACATTACATGTATGTGTGGAGAAAGTAAATGAATACTACAAACCAGAGGTGTTGTAGCTTGTGCGTCAAGGTATAGTGGTCGCATGGTTTTATCTGGCATATCCTTTCTCTGACTGAAATCTTCCTCTTTGGCTTGGACTGAAAATTGGAATGTTTAAAATAGTATTCTGAGAGTACTGCTATCACAATACATGTCCCCTACCATATGTACTAGTGGCTATAACATAGATCTGGATTAAGGATAGACCAAGAAAAAAATTTAGTTGTAGAAATTTTAATTTCATGTGGCATAAATTGTAGGAGTAAAGTTTACAAAAAGTGTGACTGACTGCCTTACAATTGGGTGTAACAAACAAGATGCACATTCTCATATAGTACCATGTGGTTGTGCAACTTTTCATTGTGATGCAACTGAATCTGTAAAGGAGCTGCATTGAAAACCATATAAGTAACAAGAGGCCCATGGAGCCTTAACGTCCATCTGGTTGAAATCTGCCAATATCAGAGGAGAAGTCATTTAAAGACATACTGTCAAATTTACCCCTTTAGACCTGTCCAGTTGTCTCCTTAGGGTCAGATACTTCATTTGTACAATCTTGAATCCCCTTCCGCTATTTAAGGATGCTTCCTGCCAAATTTGGTTTATATCTGCCCAAAAGTCTCAGAGAAGACTGTTTAAAGGCATACTGTCAAATGTAACCCCTTTTGGCCTCGCCCACCTGTCCCCTTGGGGTCAGAAACTTCATTTGTACAATCTTGAAT
>JAUMGZ010014368.1:0-10091 GCA_032359645.1 Pododesmus macrochisma | reverse complement strand
CTTTTTCACATTTGCGACTTCTTGTCCAACACTACTGGACCAATTTCATCGAAACTGGGAAGATGTCATCCTTAGGGAAGGGGATCGGGATTTGTTCAAATGACAGGGCTACGTACCCAGGGAGGGTCACTTAGGGGCCCAAGTGGGGAAAATTTAATAAAATTTAAAAAATCTTCTTATAAACTAGAAAGCCTAGTGCATAATGCTTTGGTTTGTAGTAACGTTAAGGCATGGAGAAGAAACTTTGTTCAAGAAGTGACCTTAGGATAAAAAATATTCAAATACCAATCCAGATGGACGTTAAGGCCCCTTGGGCCTCTTGTTCTTGTTGCCATTTTTTCAGTGATTTCTAGTCCGGATCATAACTTTGTACCTGTTTGGGATACACAAATGACTTGGTATATCTATAAACTATGAAAAAACTAGGTCACTGTGACCTTCAGAAACTAAGTCAATGTCATTTTCAATATTCTCCAAATGATTCCTTTTATGGGCCATAACTTTGTATATATTTGAGACTTTGAACATGTATCAACCATCTTTAATGAATTCAAACATCAAAACCCTGTCACTGTGACCTTCAGGATGATCTAGGTCAAGGTCTTTCACAATATTCTTCCAATAATTCCTTGTCCAGTCATAGACGGTCGACAACTTTGTACCCACTCAAATAACCAGATATATTTTAAGCTCATATTTTCTACAATTTTTAGGTCACCAGGTGACCAATTGTGATCGTTCTTTGTCCATCATGCATAAACTTTTCACATTTTCGACTTCTTCTCAAGAACTGCTGGGCCAATTTCAATTGGTAGGAAGCACCCCCATTGGAAGCTGCTTCAAGTTTGCAAATAAAAAGATGCTGGCCCTCACAGGGGGCCCCATTAGGGCAAAAAGGGGAAAGATTAGGTTAATTTATAAAAATCTTCTTCTCACAAACCGATTCTTTGATTACTTTCATATTTGATATGCATGATCCTTGAGCCAATGTTTACAAAGTTTGCGAGAAAAAAAATTCTGTTAATAAACGAATCGCTAAGGGGCCCTTCAGTCGACATAGGGTATTTTTCACATTTTCAACTTCTCAAGAACTGCAGGGCCAATTTCAACCAAATTTGGCAGGAAGTACCACCATGGGAAGCTGCTTAAAGTTTGCAAATAAAAAGGGGCTGGCCCCATAAGGGGACAAAAAGGGGTAACATTGGGCTAATTCTTTTTAGTCCATCTGGACCAAAGGTCCAAGGTGGACTTTTCCCATACAAATCCCGTCCGTCGTCCGCCCGGCCTTCGTTAAATTTTGCTTTAAACGACATCTCCTCTGAAACTACTGGGCAGATTTCAACCAAATTTGGCAGGAAGCATCCTTAGGGGAAGGGGACTCAAGATTGTACAAATGAAGTCCCTGACTAACCTAGGGGACAGGTGGGCGGGACCAAAAGGGGTAAATTTGACAGTTTGCCTTTAAACGACATCTCCACTGAAACTACTGGGTAGATTTCAACAAAATTTGGCAGGAAGGATCCTTAGGGGGAAGGGAATTCAAGATTGTACAAATGAAGTCCCTGACCCCCAAGGTATAGGTTGGTTGGACCAAAAGGGCTTAATTTGACAGTACAACATTAAACATCATCTCTGAAACTACTAGCCTAACTAGGCAAATTTCAACCAGATGGTCGTTAAGGCCAAATGGGCCAATTGTTTTAAGTTCTTATTGATGCCATGATTGGTCAAAAGCGAAAGTCAGATACAATTATAGAAAAAATTTCAAGGAGTCCTTTTCTTTTAAGTTTAATAAATGATTAATAGTAAAAGTTGATCAATTTAAATTTAGTTTGTGAATCACATGCTATATTTTAATTTTGTTGAAATATATACCGGTACTCTTGGTATCTATATATTTTATAAGTAGGGTATCTTAATTTTATTGTAATCAATGTTGTACCTTTACAGAAATGCTTTATCACTGTCTATGTTGGAGGCATTGAAGACTGACCTGTCAGATGATCTAGACAATCTTCGTGTTATCATACTCACAGCTACAGGTCCTGTATTCAGTGCAGGTCATGATCTTAAAGAACTGGTCAGTCGAATTTCATTTTTGCAATTTGAACAATATATTAGCCCACAATTTTTGTAAATGACAAAAAAAAAACAACAGTTTTTTATTACCCGATAATTTCTTTTTGTAAATAATGCATGGTAAATATTATGGGAACAATTTCAAACTGTCGATTCTTTTTAATCCACCAGGACCTAAAGAATAAGGTGTACTCTCTCCATAGAAATACAGTACATTGTTGTCATATTTTTGACCGCTTCAGAGTAATTATATATAACTGGACCAATTTCAGCCAAACTTTTAAAAATGTTCTCATTAACTAGAAGGCATAGAACTTAAAGCTAATGAAGTAATATTGGGGCATGGAGAATCAAGTTTATTAAAGGCTTGATATTTGATGCTTTAAGTTTATGAAAGGAATACTATTTAAATTATGACCGAATTTCTCCTTTTCAAGCCCCCTATAATCATATGGCACTTTCTTTGGGCTCACCACGATCATTTTAACAAATCTGAAACCTCTTTCCCAAAGGATGCCTCCTACAAAATTTGGTTGTAATCAGTCAATTAATTAGTATTAGAAAAGTTGGAAATGAGAAAAGTCAGCATAATTGCTGTAGTGATGATATTGAACCTGTTTAACCTTCTCATTTAATGAAAATGAGATTTAAAATAGGTGTCAAGCATAAGTGAGTTTGCATAGTCACATAGGTACCGGTAACCAAGTTTAGAGGGACAATGATATTTTAAGATATTATTCTATAGAACTAGCTGAGGGGAATATGCCTGCACAGACAATTGTACCAGTGTGATTTACACATGGATTCCATGTGAAATCCACACAAATTTGAGTGTGATTTTAACGTGAAAATATATTTGTGTTACATTCACATGACTTGTCATGTGAAATTCACATGGATTTTCCTTTGTGTGTGAATTACACACATGGCACATGATACATTGTGTCCTTCTAGCACTCTATAATGAATTGATATGTATTAACATTATAAAATATTCATCTTATGATATTTTTGATGAGTATAGACATTTTCATTTTTGAAATATTACAGACAACCAGAGAGGGACGTGAATATCACATGAAGGTATTCCAGACATGTTCTGATGTTATGATGATGATACAGGTGAGTTGTGAATTGTACATTTACTTATAAGATTACCTGGTTAATAACTTGATATGAATTAGTCATACATGTGATACTTCCGGGGTGGGGGAGGACATAATCTCCCAGTATTTCATCCTATCTCCTGCGGCATTCTCTTTGGTAACATATTTTCTCCAAGTTTATGCTATACTCTCCCAGCATCCTCCTGGACTATTCTACCTGAGTTTGAAGACACACTGTTAGACTAGTACACTGAGGTCATACAACTTTGTTAAACCTAAAGGATGCCCAGTAGTACTATCAATAAAGGTAGATTTATACAAAAGTTATTAAAACACCACCACCATAGACAGTAATGTTAAGATTGGATTACTGATACATGATTTTAGTATGCAAGTGGTACAACTCTCAAATGATGAGTGTCAGGATGTAGAATTGAGACCCACTACACACATGGATTGATGGGTTAACTGTCCTTGTTGTCACACAAAATTCTCTTGTTTAGAGCTAGCACAATAAATCTATCTGAGTTTTCTTCCCAATATTATCAAATATATGGTACTGGTATGCATGATAAGACTGGTTTTTTACCAAAATATAAATATATTGATACACGTCACATATGTTAAGTTTAAACTTTTAAATTCAATATAATCTTAAATTTTTTCTCATGCATACCACAAGAAACTGGTTAAACAACAATTATATGGAACGTGCAGGAATATTTCAGAATTCATGTATATAATTTGTCTTTATCGATAATTGCAGGGTTTAGGTATATTTGTTTAGTAAATAAAAACCTATATGCTTTGAAATAACTAAAGGTTACTCTGAATGCAGTTTCAGCTACAGTTCTAGATTTAATATGTGTTTATGGTGTTAAATTATATATAAACTAGTTAAAAGTAAGTGTTCTAATACAATCAGCAAATTATGCATAGCGTCCAATCTTTAAATTGTTGAATAACTATCTCATAAATTCATTCATAGGATTTACCTGTTCCAGTTATTGCCCAGGTGTCAGGTATGTTCAGTGTGTGATTAGTATTAATTATTGTTAGATTCAATGTAGTTCTGTAGCCTTTTTACATTGTGATATCACATACATGTTTCTATATTTAGTTAGGAGTGTTTTCTGTAACATTTGATTCATTGAAATATTTTTGCAAGTTTTAATTCCTGATTAGTGCGTTGTCGTGGTAAATTATGCAATAAATTACAACTACAGTAATTTAATAGCAAAATTTGTGAAATCAGAATTCGAACAGTCCTATAGTCATTCTTTTATAGAACATCAATGTCATTGGTTGGGGCTAACTTCAATACTCAATTATTATACAATGTCATGTAACATCATGTATGTCACTGACTATAATGAATCTCTATGCTGTTGGTCAAAATTTTGTCATTTTTAAAACACTTCACACGTAAACCACAAACTACCAAGTGCAGATCTGGATTTATTGAAGGTCTGGTCTGAATTTCACATATATGATGTCTCATTAAAATATTAACTAACACATTCACTACATTGAATTGATCATTGTTGGAAAGATGGTTTTGAGATATGATAAACATACCCTATATGAGAAGGAATTCTGAAGAAGTAATGTACAGAATTCTCAAATAAAGTATGTGAGTTAATAGTTATACTATTAAGGCAACTCTATGGACAGCCTTCATATATACTGAAACAAAAAAGAAACGCAACTTCAAGTTTAAGGGTTTATAAAATAATATTTTTGAGCAATATGTCTCAATTTTAGATGTAATAGTTAACTTTGAATAATGACCTAACAGCCTATAATTTTGTAGGGATTTTTAACGAAAGGGGCCTTCATTAGACCGTCATGAAATAAGGTACCCTAGGTTACTCAAAGTTAAAATGGTGGCAGTTGTAAAAATGTGTCCCTTATATCATGTGTGTCCTCCTCAAACAGTTATCTCTAATTCTGCTTTGCATAAAGTTCATAAGGGCATTGACTCTCCATATAGGAATGTTATTCCATTCCTCGACAAGTGCATTGGCTAACTGGGGGAGGTTATTTGGAGGGTTACGACGATTCCAAACTCTCCTTTCTAGTTTATCCCACAAGTGTTTCGATTGGGGACAAATCAGGGCTATATGGAGGTCAATCAATAGTGACAATGTTTTCTGTGTTGTAAGAAAGTCCCTAAAGACTCTTGTAACGTGGGGCCTTGCATTATTCTGCTGAAGAGTTAGATCATGCCTCGTAACAAAAGGCACAAAATTGGGCCTTAAGATCTCATCTCTTTAGTGGACAGCCGTTAAATTCCCAATAACGATCAATAAAGGCATCTTCAAACCATGGGGAATTCCTACCCATGCCATAACCAATCTACCCCCAAATTGGTCTTGTTCCAAAACACAGGCAAAATACCCGGTACTCGCCTCAACACCGGTACACAAGTTGACAGCCATATACTTGAAATAACTAGATCGGAATTCATCATTGAAGAGCTATACAGCTATGTAAATTTATTACAAATTACTTAACAATTTAAGAAGTTGCATTTCTTTTTCGTTTTAGTATATTCATGAGAGATGAAACTGAATGATAAAATATAAACCTGTGATATTAATCAGAGTTTTTGATAAATTAATAATGTTATTCCATGTTTTTCTTTTTTTATTAAACAATTCATATTATCAAATGATTTAAACTTAAGAAAACCAAAAAACATTTTTGTGGTATGGACTTTATGCCATTTTGCTATGTTTTAATAAAAATATCGGAAATGTGAATATTAAGCAATGAAATAAATGTTAAACTTAAAAATGGCTTAGTCATTTTTATTTTAGTTTGTGATTTTATAAAACACTTCAATCTTTTCTTTTGACTAAATATGTAGTTTTATGGACTAAACAAAATCAGTATTTGCCTGACTTTATATTTGCACATATATTGGCTTGTGTTCTGTTTTATAATGGTTCTTCATGTGCAAATAAATCAAGAAATATACACAGAAATTCTGTAATTTCACACACAAAAATGTTCACAGATCCATAAACTTAGACCTCTCTGTCTTCAGGGTATTATATTTCTGGATCTGAGAACAGCCACAAATATTTCATCACAGCTACCAAGTTTTAATTCTTAAATAGAAGTTGATAATCATGACCTCAGTTGCAATATACATGTATATGCTACTGAACTGATAAATACCTTTTCATTTTCTTAGGGTTAGCAACAGCTGCAGGTTGTCAGCTGGTGGCAAGTTGTGATATTGCAGTAGCTTCCAATTCTGCTAGATTTGCAACACCTGGGTAAGTCTTATTATGTCAAGATCTGAAAATGTATACATTAGTTCTGTATAAACATAATAAACAGTATGGTGCCAATTCTATCATGCACAGTTTAAGATCCCCAAAAGAAAATTGCATGTCACAGCATGTAAATAAAAATTGCCCAAAACACCTTCTCACATTAATGTTTTTTAAACCCACAGCTTAGCAATAAATATAGGTATTATAATTAAAGACTAGGTTGTAACTAAGTTTTAAGCTAACGTTAACAATGGTAAACTGTAGTTCATCATACTAACCATGTTAAATCTTTTTTGTATGACCATGAAGGTAACTGTCGTCTTACTGTATTTCAGTGTTAGTGTTGGTTTATTCTGCTCCACGCCTGCCGTTGCTGTAGGAAGAGCTGTTCCTAGGAAGGTGGCTATGGAGATGCTCTTCACGGGACATCCAATAAATGCTCAGGGTAAATAATTAAATGTTTTTCTCTTTACTGTCAAAATAAGTTAGTTCAGAGGGAAACCCAAAACGTGCAACCCATTGATCCAAGAGTCATGCCTTGAACAAACTTGGTTCTCCATGCCCTAGAATTACTACATACCAAAACATCAAGCTCTAGACCTTCTAGTTTATTAGAAGAAGATTTTTGAAATTTTGTCAAATTTTCCCACTTTCGGCCCCCAAAGTGGCGCCCCCTGGGGCCCAAGCCCCTTCATTTGAACAAATCTAAATTCCCTTCCCCCAGGGATGACTTTCACAAAGTTTGGATGAAATTAGTCCAGTAGTTTTGGACAAGAGGTCAAAAAAGGGAAAAGTTAACATATTTGCAATAGTGTTGAATTTTGACCCCAAAACACGTAACCCATTTTTGACCCCAGAGTCATGCCTTCAACAAACTTTGTTCTCCATGCCCTAAAGTTACTATGTACCAAAACATTAAGCTCTAGGCCTTCTGGTTTTTTAAGTTTTGTCAAATTTTCTCCCTTTTTGCCCCATAGTGGTGTCCCTGGGGGCCCAGCCCCTTCATTTGAACAAATCTCAATCCCCTTCCCCTAGGGATACTTCCTACCAAGTTTGGATAAAAATGGTCCAGTGTTTCAGGAGAAAAAGTCGAAAATGTTAAAAGTTAACAACGAGGGACGGAAGACGAAGGATTTGTATGAAAAAAGTCCACCTTGGACCTTTGGTCCAGATGGACTAAAAAGTAAAATCATGTTATTATTTGTTTTAATAGATGCTTTGCAACATGGACTTGTCAGTAAGGTAGTGTCTGAAGATAAACTAGAGAAAGAGGTAAGTCAAGAGTTATAAACATATTATCTTGTGTACATAAAAGGTCATTTTTTTAATAATTTGTAAGCTTTTATTTGACATGTTTATTTCTTTGACACTTTAAATATAATATGATACTGGCAAAATGACTGCGATTGTGCAAGACCTTTGATAGCATTTTCTCAGTTAAGAATAATCTTAATTAATTGATTATTTTTGCTAATTGTTTTTTTTGTTGTCAGATAGTTATATTTATTTGTCAGATAATGATGTGTGCATATGTGTGTGTGTGTGTATGCATGACAGCTGTTTGAATATATAAAATGTATTTTATAATCTTACAGACCATGAATATTGCTAAGAGAATTTGTGAGACGAGCAGAAGTGTAGTGGCCCTTGGTAAAGCAACATTCTATGCTCAGATGAGTTTAGAGAGAAAGGAAGCATACACGTGAGTATTAGAAATCTTCCAACAAATAAATCAATGATATTAGCATTGTAGTTGTTATCAGTCAACCCAGATTGATATATAAAGTGTGCTAAGAAAACCAATGTCATCCTTTACAGGATAGAAAAATCCACAGTCACATTGTGTAATTGACTTCCTTGTGATATAACAGCTGTATTAAATGGTTAGAAGTTGTCAAAGTTGATTGATGCCTCATACTCATAATGTAATTGTTAGTGTACCATCCCAGTGTCAGGACTAGGTCACTTAAAAATGTTTTGTACCTAATGAATTTTCATTTCTTCAATGAAAAGGTTTATAGTTGACTGTACAATTGTTATTTTTCAGTTTATTAGCTTTAGCTAATGTATCATTTACTAGTGCATTATTATTCGTAACATCGAAATAGTGGAACATCAGTTATTTTATGCCCATGTCATTGTTGCTGTTCTATTTTCAGACTAACCTCAAAAATAATGGTGGAGAATTTAGCAATTGGAGATGGACAAGAGGGAATAAAAGCATTTATTGAGAAAAGAAAACCAACTTGGTCTCATGATAATAAGAAAGTTCATTGATTGCGGTGTGCCCTAGTCTGATTTGTGATTTTACTTAATTGGTGTATGTTTCATAAGGCCAATAATGAAACTGTTTGTGTTTCCATTTTCATTTCTTAAAACATTTGGGTAGGAAGGAAGGCAATTTTTTTATTTGGTGAATATAGCATGAGTTCTAACTTTGACAGACTATGTCACCAAAAGCCAATACAAGCTTTAAGATGAACACAAAATCATCTATTGTAGTTGGGTAAAGAGGAGACACAAACTATTTCTAACCTATGGTTACAATGTATGCAAGATCATTATTTATTTATAAAATTTAATTCTTACATGGTGCTTTGATAGATACAATGTACATGTACCTGTTTAATTATGATAAATGTTAGACAACAATAGCCCAAACTTTGAAAATAAAGGTCCCTTTCAAATATTATTATTTTAAATTGTGAAATTTTGCAAGATTTGAATAATGTGTTTTAAATGTCTAGGCATTGGTATGATGAGATGAATTAAGTACATACATGTACATGAACAAATGTTGATGTTAAGATAACCATTATAAGCTGTTAATGAATGATTGTTTTTTATTAATTCTGATTGGTTTTATTTATTTATTGATTGTATCATATATCTTAAATGTTTGCATCATTTGTTTTCATTGATATCCTGATTGATTGTATCATCATGGCTGCTATTTTCTATGAGGCAGGGGAGACAACTGCTTCGCCTAGGAAAAGAGAAAGAGAATATTTAATATTTCATATATCTTTAAAAGAGTTTACTGCATTACAGATTTTGTATTCTAACGCTTTGAAGGCATATAAAAATGTATTTTTCATTTCCAAAACATTCTCTCAATGATAGTATATTCTTCATTCTGATACCAATTGATTGTGTAAAGTTGAAGAAAAATATATATAATAAAAGATTAAACTGCTTATAACATAATGATTTCTGTTTGGAACAAATAGGTTTTCTTTAATATTCCAAGTTTGAATTAAAGCATGTGTATTATACACAATACACACAATATTGAAATTCAGTGGCAGTAAGGTGAAATAAATGAGAAAATTGCAGAGTTTTATTAAAAAGGCAGTTCACCCTTATTGTTTCTGTCATAATTAGATATATGAGAGATATATTTGTGATTTATTGACTGGTTCTTGAAAAAGTTCTAAGTTCGGAACATAACTTCAACAAAATATACCGAGGTTAATCAGATTTTGAATGCTTATATATCATGGCATGGAGGAGTGTCGCTCACTAAAATGGAATCACTGCAACTGTTTTTAGTCCATCTGGACCGAAGGTCCAAGGTGGACTTTTCTCATACAAATCCCGTCCGTCGTCTGTCGTCCGT
>JAUMGZ010014357.1:0-10091 GCA_032359645.1 Pododesmus macrochisma | reverse complement strand
ACCAGGTGCTCGCGATATGGTAAGCGTTTCCTGCTACACATGTGTCACCCGCCGCGATGCCTCCGTGTCATTCCGGTTTATGGTAACCTTTGACACTATTTAAAAAGGAGCATAATATAAGAACTATTTATTACAACAACAAGGGCTTTTGTCGCATGCATACAATTGTAAATAATAGTATGATTACATAACAACTATATAACTTTAGCATCAGAAGTTCAAATGACGATGTATTTGGTTTGATTTTGAATCACTGGAGTCCAAAGTCATCCATGTTGTTCCACTCGGAACACCTTTCGTATTGCATTGGAAGCCATAACGGTTAATCTGACTACTTCACGGAACAACCCTTCTTTGTGAAATACTATGAGTAGCACGCATTTGGTTGATTCGAATGCCCACATGAGAGCCAATAATACCAATAAAGCAGCGGCAGTGATGGTGATCATCAACTCATACTGAAAGAAAATCACGTGTTGTAATGTACAACTGTATTACAAGTAGACGTCGGACATGTTAACTTACAGTAGCAACTTGATATTGACACAACTGATATTGATTTGCTGTGGCGTTTTCACTTTGCCACAAGTAGCATTTAAATATATAATTAGCACAATTATTAACATATTTAAAACCATCTGCAATGTTAAAATAGAATGCATTCAAAATATATGAAGATTCAAAATTATAACGCAAAAATTTTGGTTTGAACAACATTTTTTGCAATACACTTTTAAACTCATATATATGTAGGCACATTTTGGTAAACTTGTCTTATTATACATGTAAATTACTCAAAAAAAAAACATCTTCAGGTTTTGGTTGTATGATTGTAGCTTTTTTGTTAAAAAAGTTAGATGGAATTGCTTGTCCTTAAAGTCTCTAAATACACTGTAAAAGATCGCCAATCAAGCATAACCGAACAAAAATCTAATAAAAGTTTCATTCTAATTGATCACAAACTTCTCATCTTAGAATGTGGTTATTACGTGAATCATTTTGTTCGGAAGCAAGGTGTGGCATGTGAAGGTATACATGACAAGAGGTTCATTAGGCCTTTACGTCCACCTGGATATATTAACAATAGAAGAAAATCTTGCTTTAACTCGATTTAATAAAGATTATTTATAAAACCATATAAGACAGTACATTGTTTGAGATAGCGTTAACTCAAATAGTATTCTACCTTATTTGTACGCTCTTTAATAGGTGTGCTGTTGCACAAAATTCTTAACTGGATATGCTTTGTGATATGTCAAAACATCTTCCAAGAGTTTCGTGAAACAGAATAGCGAATGATGAGAAGAAATTGTAAATATTCTCAATCAATCAGAGGCGATGACTGCAATATTGGATTTAATGGGTCATGAAAAGAAGTGACATTAGACAATCAGAAGAGGGTGATAATATTGAATGAAGTTTAGTAAAGTCGGACAAAAAAGAGAGAGGACCATGCAAGGAATGCAACATCAAGTTCCGTGAACCAACGATTCTTGACAACATATCGAAAATGTCTCGGCCAATTAGAAGCTATGATTGCGTTTAGAACCGTTGGAAAGAAATCTAAAAGGAGACCATGCGTTGTGATAAGAAAAATATCTGCCAAAAGTTTCGAGAAACAGCTGAGCGAATCATGGGTAGAACGTGAAAAAAATTCAATGGTTTATGAAAAAAGTGAAAATGAGCCAATCAGAAACTAGGATGGTAATATTAGATGAAGTTCAGTTAAGTCAGACACAAATTCTTAATAGACTATATCGGAACGACATGAATGCTCCCGCCCAAAGTCGTTAAGGAATGCGAAAAAGCATGTAAAAACGTTTTAAGTGAAAAGGGCCGAAAGTTAATTTGAATTCGATCTGTAACCCTTAAAGGTAAATTTTGTATTATAAAGTGAAAAGGCCCATAACTCTTTAAAAGATAAAAGGGAAATAAAGGACTATGAATCAAACTCCATTTGTAACCCTTTAGGATAAGGCATAATACAAATTATCAGTTTGATATGTTAAGGTTAACTGAAAGACAAGTCTGGAAAACCATAAATATTGAAAATATATATATATGCTGCGTTAAAAGGGCCATTACTCCACTCACAGAGAAAATGACGGCCTGGGATATGAACTCGATGTAGGTGTGGTTAAAGAAAAGTCCGGAAAACCATAAATATTGAAAATATTCGAACTGATAATGGCCTTAACGCCAAATTGAAATTATGGGCCACGATAAAAACTCGATCTGAAACCCATTAAGATAAGTTCATTTACCAAGTAATATTAGCAAGAAGTCGAAAATGTCTTAACCAATCAGAAGTCAGGGCGGCCAATTTGGATAGAGTTTGGCAAAGTGGGACACATACAATGTATATGAAAGGGGCCAAATAAAAAACATATACATTACATTTATGCAAATTTGACCAACAATTCCTGACAAGAAGTCGAAAATTCACTAACCTATCACAAGCCAGGGCGGCCATATTGGATGGCATCGAACACAAATAAGAAAGGGGACCTTGGGATGAAAATTTGCAATAATTGTTGTCAGAATTGCCCGAGTAGTTTTAGAGAATGTGTTACAAATGTAAAATATGACAATTTATTGCGAATGTCAACAACGGACGACGACGGACGACCATATTAGACTAGGACAACTCCACATGATCAAATGAACAATTTCCGTCAATTTCATATGAAGAAGCACTTCAAATGTTCCTGCAGAGCGATATATATTGGAAAAAATTCGGCTCGTGAGGTAACTGTAAATCAATTCCTTGAAAAAACTAGATGTCGGTATACAACATTAATGATATAAATATGCATTACTCTACCATGTTTGGGCTTAATAGTTCAAAACCATCTCCTCGAATATGTTCTCCTATCGTGTCCCTCAAAACATTCCAGCCCTGGAAAATACATTGAAAAAAAGGTATTATATATGACATATATGCACACACGCACATTCAAACACACACGCACACGCACACACATGCGCTCCTACAATGTACACTTGAAACATCTGTACATAAAACTTACTACTATCTCCTCGCATAACTCTTGCAATTCACTCCTTTTCTATTAGAATTCATGAACTGAAATTGTTTAAGAATTTGTGTTAATGAGATTCAAAGTTATCTAGTATATCATAGTAGTAGTATAAGGAGGGCAGTACGAGCCTGGCTATGGTGTTTGGAGTTTTGGAGTTTTGGTGTTTACAACATAGTGGGACATCCATTTCCTTTACAAGATGGTAACACATTCTTGTTCGTTTCAATAAAGCGGTAAATATGTTTCCTTTTCCAAATTGCGACACGTCCATATCAAGATGGACGTCCTAGCTAATCAGGGTTAAAATAGACCATGATTCTTAGATCAGATGGAATCGCGTCTTTTACACAATGATGGCGCTTTCGATACGGGAACTACGTCATCAGCTTTGTTAAAGCAAGCGTTATCTACTCTTAAAAGAACAAAACTGTGACGTTCATCGTGATGCCTTAGTTACTGAACAAGGTGAAATAGCAACGTGATGTTACCATTGTTCGATGGATTAAACTCAACATATGATATATTATACTGACCAACTGTATTAATGAATGTTTGCTATTATAACACGAACAGAGTTTACTCCTTCTAATCTTTGCCTCGTGAATGTGCCTAGAAGGGACATTAACAATGGCACAATCCATTTCTGTTGTGTTTTTACATAATCTTAATATGATGTTGAGAATCTTGCATAGCGAATTGACATTATACATATTTTTCTACAATGGAAGCGGTTTTGTATGTATCACGTTACATGATTGAAATTTTAAATAGTAAATAGAGAGGATTCTTTATAGGGGTAATATTTAAATTAGAAGTTATAGCCATAATCTAAAAGTTGATTGGCTAAAATGTTCAAGATTAATATTGTAAAATAGTTTTTGATATAAACAACGATTTAAAAGAATTACATTGGGTATGGTTTTTGTCCATCATAACCATCGTGATTTTTCTCAACGTTGCCTCATTGGCTATGAAACTTTGATTTACTGAAATCTTGTCTATTCAAAATTAATTCTTCTCTTGCGTCCATTAATGACAGCAGCTTCGAGCAAGATCTGGGGTTCGCGACGGGGTAATTCACACAGAGTTTTGGTTCCTTCCTCTTATAAATATCATATTTATCGGAGGCATGATTCAGGTTGCATTTTTATTAAACGCAAAATAATATTTACCTTTGATAATATAGATGATGATGGTCTTCAAAACTCAATTTAAATAATGTTAAAATTAAAAATACTAGATACCATTAAAAAATGGTACAATTGCAAGTAATCTTCACTTTAGGCGACTTGCTTACTGTAAATGTTTGATTTATTTTTCAAATGTTGCACTCGCTATGCGATAAAAAATATTTTCATAGGTTTTTCTTAATGCAGGAAGGATACCATCTGATGGGACCGACGGTAAACTAAAAACAGCAACAGAGTTACAACTAAAACACAGAAAACCACATCACATAAATATATGAGGTCAGAAACTACCACGACACGACTTGGGACGTTTTTCTAACGAATACTAAGTCATAATTAAAAAACAGAACGATTTTCAAACGACGTAAGTTCATGGACATGGAAAAATTAAAGGAAAACGTTGGACACCTACAGAACAAGGATACAATCATTAACTCAAAAAGTAAACATCATGACCATCTGTTGACAAAAACGAGCGAAACCAGTATCCGCAGACAAGTAAGCGTTTCCTGCTACGCATGTGTCACCCGCAGCGATGTTACCGTGTCATTTCGGTATATAGCAACCCTTTCCATAGTACAAAGGAAACATATATCACTATAAGAATCTAAACAAAATCACACTGGTTCAATATAAATCTTCATTGTGTAGTCCACCCAATACGGTTTTCAAGTTGTATCTTATTTATAACTGATTACCTTTGAGGTTACAATTTCGTATGCAAATAATTTTTCTGTTGATATTCTTGAGAATTCAAATGTAAGGTTTTGTTTACAAACTCACCTTCATGCTTCACGTTACAACTTTTATAGTTGTAATTAAAAAACCGCCAAGGTGGGTGAGGGTAGAGCTTCGCTTCGTAATCCGGTAGACAGGGGTTCAATCGCGGCCGCGTCACACCTAGGACGTCAAAATTAGGCAATATTTTTCTCCTAGCATTCGGATTATGATCCTATCGGCTGGGGTTTGAATTCCGGCCTCCTGTCGCACGAGACGTTAAGATGATTTAATCTTCTTGTTTCCTGCTAAGTACTCACAAATCGTGTTGTTTACACTGCTGGTCGGCCCCATTTCGAGCGTGTATTTATTTACCACTCGTATTTGACAGTCTTTCCAAATCGTTTTTACGTCAGTTCATTTGTGCAACATATTTGCATAGGTGTCATCCCACCGTCGTCGCAAATGTTATGTTGACGCCAAATAAACATTGGAAAAAACTAACAAACAATTAGTAATTCATAAAAATGGCCATGCCAAACTACCTTTTTATTAAACTAGAACACGTGATAACATTACGATTAATACGCGTCTAGGACAATAGTTCGTGATACATAACAGTTTCCTTATATGAGAAGGACGTGTTGGCTCAGTGTCAAAGTTTTGTGACCGGGTAAAGTTGTATGCCAATGTGCCTGTTGTGTGATACTTAAGTGAGGCAGTCCTTTTGCATGGGACGTAGCAGTATTAGAAACTAGAAAAAACGACATTCGGACCACAAGTTCGGGATAATATTATACGCTTGTTATCCACTGAATTGCATTTATTACAAGCATCAAGGTAATACTAATCAAAGTACAAACTGCGGTATTTGAAAGACGGCCTTTTCCGCATTTGTCAACAATAGGAAAACCCCCGAGAGTTACGAGTGTTAATCTGTGTCACTCAGAACCTCTAACATGCCCTTATGCTACACATAGACATGCAACATATGTTGAGTTAGGTAACAGATATGTATTGAGCTATGGAAGAAATCAGAAAATCTCGAATATGTCTGCGTCCTGTACATGTCGTCAGTGTGATGTTATAAGGCCATTATGCTTAGCGGATTGGGGATTAATTGACACCCAAATATAGGTATCATTGTAACATCGCGTCGGCTGACACATATGTAGGAGAAAACGCTGCCATATCGGGATCACCTGGTTTCGCTTTTAGTTTTTTAATAGAAGTTCGTGATGTTTCCTTTTTAGGTCCCCAGAGCCAATGGCTCAAGTGACCTATTGTGATCGTTCTTGTCCGTCGTCGTGCGTCGTGCGTCACCTTTTACATTTTCGACTTATTCCCAAGTACCGCTGGCTCAATTGCAACAACATTTGTAAGGACGTATTCCCATGAAATACTGCTTCAAGTTTTCGAAAAAAGGGGCTAGCTTCCATAGGGTCTATAAGGGGTCAAAGAGGGGTAAAATTAGGTATCTTCTCACAAACAGATGCTCCGACTACATTCCTATTTCACATGCATAATGCATCAGTAAATGTTTACAGAGTTGGCGAAATGAAAAAACGACCCACTAGGGGACACTTCAGTTGACATAGGATATTTTACACATTTTCGACCTCTTCTCGAGAACGACTGGGCCGATTTCAACCAAATTTTGCAGGAAATACAACCATTGGAAGCTACTTCAAGTTTGCAAATAAAAAGGGGCTGGCTTTCATTGGGACTCCAAAAGAGGCAACAATGTGTACAATTCTGTTAATTCTTAAAACCTTCTTCTCACAAACCGATGCTTAGATTACTTTCATACATGTATGTGATGTGCATGATCCCTAAGCCAATGGTTACAAAGTTTGAGAACAAAAATAAAAAATGTGATTTGACTACCCACTAGGGGCGCTTCAGTTCACAGTTAGAATTCTTCTCAAGAATCACTTGGCAAATTTCACCAAAATTTAGTAGAAAGTATCGACATAGGTAGCTGCTTCAAGTTAGCAAATAAAAAGGGCCAGCCTCCAATAAGGGGCAAAAGGGAGTAAAATTTGATACATTTTGAAAAATGTTTTACTTGGATTACTCAGGTGACCATTAAGGCCCCGTGGACCTCTTGTTTAGTTAATTTATAAATATATCTGGTTCTGAAGCCAGATTTGTTTAATTACGGCCCTGCTCTCACCCGCTCCAACACTTTTTTACATTTGTTCTTAAATTTATCTCAATCGTAAAAAAACAAATGTGCGTTATATCCTTGTAATTTATTACCCCTTTATTGTGACCCTTGGTCTTCATTTCAATAATATACAATTAACAAAGCACTATTTTGACATAAAAATTAAACTTTTCTTGGGGGAAAGCACCCCAATCCCCAAATGCCGGAGGGAGCAATCCTCCTCCCGCGCCTCCGAACACGTCATTATTAGGCCCGTGCTCTGGGGGTTTTGTTTATGTAATGTTTGCCCCCCACTTTCAAATTGCTGCTACGGGACTGTTCCTGCGAACGTACAGACACTTGGTATGCTCTGTATTTAACGCAATGAAAAATATGCTGACTTAACACACTTTAGATATTTGAAAGCTAATACTTGTTCTATCTATATATAAAGACGAACACATTGTTTTGTTAAAAATAAGTTGTTGATAAAATATCTGATTCTGTGGTCTAAAAGTTAAAAAAAATATATAAAACATTGTGCTTAAATATGAATAATAAGTAAATACATATAGTATTCGATCTTTCCTCTAATTAATATCTTATTTATTGGAAGCATGTTTCAGATAGCATTTTTGTATAATCGAATCACTTTGAATAAGTATCCCCTGGCTATAGTTGTAATATGTAGTTGTATAATGTAAATGAAGATTTGTCGACACACATAAGTTGAAAGTAAAATGTATCAAGATCCAGGTACTAACCTGTGTGAACTCATGTGAATTAAAGTGCATCATGCTCCTTTCCAACCTCTCTTCTAAGATATGGTTGTCCATTTTATTTAACATGCGTGATTATTACGACGTTACTTCTTGAATAAACTTATGTTAGCTGTAATCAAAAATAACTTGTTCCCTTGTGCTATCTATAAATATACCGGAAACTCCGTTCTCGTGATTCTGAATTTCTTGCGTGTATAGTATATTTAGAATGCAAGCTAAACACTTCAAATTCGAGGTATTTTCAACTTAACTGTGTTGGTGGTATTGATTCGCATCCCACCAAATTATATAACATAAGTATATAAACTTATACTATTGGTATACAATTCTTTGATATGTAATTTAATATAATGTTTTGTATTGAATTTAAGTCTACTTTTATCAGTATTATGTAATGTTGTTATATGATAATAAGTCTAGTCTAGTCATTATTATAAAAGATCATCGAACAACATCTTTCTGTTTGCGTAAACATATTCAATAAACATTCTTATTGACCAAAATGTATACAGAGTCGGCAAAATGTGGTTTATCAACTTACAGAAGTAAATTGAAGTTAAAAAAATTCTTGACTTGATATTCCGCTTAAGGTGGCAGATACATATTGTTACTTTAGACTTTGTAATTTAAGTTTAACCAACGAAGTTGGAAGAGTGAGAGGTATAAATAGAGAGGACGGGGTCTCGCATTTATGTAACATTGAAGTTGGTGACTAATTCCATTATTTGTTTATTTGTACATATGATCAGTTAACCAAAACAAATAAAAAAAATTATACTACACAAGGCCTAATGGTATTAAATTTGAACAATTATTTAACACCAACAATAGAAAATGTTTAAAGCATGTCTGTAAACTCATAACTGTTAATAGGGAAAGAGTGTGTCCTCCAGGTTAAAATACCAGCACATGTATAATTATGTATTTTCCTGTATGTGAGATAGTATGTATTTAGAAAAATCAATTTGATGTACTCTGGAGAGTGATGAAGATACAGAGCCACAACTGAGAGAATATTTATATTGTGAGCTCGGTATTCACAATAATTAACATTGAGTTCGGCAACGTACATCGCTTTGGTAGAAGCATAAATGTCGACCGCTGGTCTATAATCTATGTTAAATTCACTTTCTAACTATACGTCTTAATGGGAAGTTACAGTAAATACTGATAAAACTAAATTATTGTATTTTTAGAAAATGGGGCGAATACGAGACAATGAAACTAGGAAATACCGAGGCGAAGTTATTGAAAATGTCGACGAATTTAAATATCTAGTTGAACTTTTAAATTGAAATGATAGATTCATAAAAACGCAAAAATATTGTTTCGCTCATGGAAGAAAGGCTTTATTTGCATTAAATAAAGTTTGCAATGATCATTTTTTTCAAAATTAACTCACTTAGCTGTACAACATGTAATCGTTACGTACGTTAACATTGTTATCAGTTTTGACGCGGAAATACACGTATGGGGATTTTTTGTAAGCGCGTAGTAGGTGTTGAGAAAAGCACATCTACACATACGGTTTAATTTGAACTTATCCCTTAAGTTTAGTTGGTAAAATAAGACTATTTAGACTATCGATAAGATTGTGTAACAGTGTTAATTGTATATTACAATCTTGCTATTAAGATATGTTATTGAATAATAATAAACGGTAAATGAATGTTAAGCGAGAACTATTCGATACTAGCCTTTGATACAGATGGGATTCTGAATACGTTTGACAATCGTGTTTTTTTTAATGATTTAAAATATATTATATTAAATATTCCAGCAAACATATATGGAGAAAACTTCAGAAAAGTTCAGCAACAGAGTTATTTTAAAAGCATGTGTGCAACAGTTTTATGTTACAAAAATATCGAAAAAAAATCAATTAGTTCTATATTTTAAAACATATATCACGAATAAGAATGTAGGCAAAAACGTTAAATATTGAATCGGGGCGTTACAGAAATGTAGATAGCAGTGAAAGAAAGTGAACATTATATGACAAAGATGACATAGAAGACGAGTTTCATTTTATAATAAAATGTCAATTTTGGTACTAATCTTACAGCTCACGTAAGTACGAAATGCTATATAATATCCTAGTGTTTTTAAATTAATACAACTTTTTACGTGTAATATTAAACAACAGTATGAATAGGATCAACAGAACGAGAGGCATTGACAAACAAACAATAACTGCGTCAAATAATGAAGC
>JAUMGZ010014346.1:0-10092 GCA_032359645.1 Pododesmus macrochisma | reverse complement strand
AAGTATTTGAATTTGGTTGATTTGAAATACATAGTTGTTTTGTAGAAACCTGTATTATAAACTAATACATCGTACTACTACAAAATTATTTCAAAATATTTGAATATTTTGAACATTTTACATCATAGGGTAAGAAAACTCTTTATATAGTTTTTACTTTTAGTTGTAACTGTTCATTCTCATTCTGAGCATTGCGTATCTGGGATCTAAGGGAGACAACTTCTCCTTCAATTTTGGTTTTCTCCTGGATGATAGTACGAATGGTGACATCGTTGGCAGTGCGACCTGGACTAGGCGGTCGACCATGACGTGGAGTAGAAGCTCTGGAGTCTGAAAAGATAAAAGTATCGGTGAAATATTTACTTTACTTATTAAACTTATATAGTCTGAAACGACAAAGATCAATCAAGTTAAATAAAGTAGTTCTTTACTCTGAAAGACAAATGTCAGGTTAGCTAGTTTACCCAAGTTGTAAAGCAACTGAAACGTACTACTTTTATATACAAGCAAACATGTTCCCGATAATGGTTGCAAAAATATGGTTAATAGTTAAGTAGGTTCATCTTTGTCACATAAATTCTTTACAAATGCTATATAGAAAACAGATGACTTATAAATTAAACAGTACACATGTCTCATACTGTCAAAACCTCAATGCATATACATATACTTTGATATATATACAATATAGGTATAATAATATACATTTATGGCCCTATAAGCAGGGTGATTTGAAGATTTATTTACCCGAGCAGTTATTCATTCCGAGGGCGGAGCCCGAGGGGAATATGGCGACTAAGGGTTAATAAATCTTTGAATCACCCTGCTTACATGGCCATTAGTTGTTTATTATACCAAAAATAAATCAGGCCTTAAACAGTATGCACATTGCACTGATGCTTCAATGAGCTGCGCGTGCTCCAGGTAGATAAAACATCGAATTTCCCTCAAGTGTGCCTCAGGGAGATTCAATGTATTATTTTCCTGTCATGTGGTATGCTTTAGCCAATCAGCGCTACTGTTACATGAATGAGGTATAATAATAAGGTTAATAGGTTAAGATTAGCTTAACAAAATATGTTTCTATTTGGTCTTATGGTATATAACAACATTTAACTGAATTACATTTGTCAATATTTATTCCTTTGTGCATACTATATTACAATATCTTTTTGCAGAAAAAGCAAACACCCAAATGTTCTTGTGTTGTTATAATTTCTTGTGTACAGTTGACCAAAAGTTCAAGAAGACAAAATAACACCGAAAGACTTAAGTTTAAAGTACCTTGTATTACATATGTAAATACAAACTTACATTACAATACATTATGTATATGTTTATATACAAAATAAAAATGATGGAAAATTAAACGATTTTTAAGTTACTCAAACATGTCCATAATCTCAATGTAAGTAAACTGGAGAATAAACTGATTTTTATGTAGTATTCATTTCCTAAAAAAGAAATTGTTACAATAAGTATGTATACATTACAAACAATTACTCTATACACTTTGTAGTATGTAAACATGGCAAATGACCAATAGTTTTGTAGGTCATAATTACATGGATGGGTCAATGTCCTGACTACTTCTATGCAATGTATTGGTCAATATTAAAAGCACTTAAATTCATAACAATACAACAAAATAAAACATTGAGCATGATCTCATTATATAACAAAAATTTATCATCTGTGTTGATACAGTGGACATCATACTGGTACTAACCAAAACACATGGTTTGTATTAAGGACTTATTGTCCGATCAGCAGCTAAGGTCATTTACGAACGTGCCAGTTTTACTGGTGGAGGAAACCGGAGTGCCCGGAGTAAACCACCGACCTACGGCAAGTCACTGGCAACTTTCTCACACTAACACGCCCCTGACAGGAATCGAACCTAGGAGGTGAAGGCTCTTATGATTACAAGTCAGCGACTTTAACCACTAGGCCACCGCGGCCCCACCAAAACACATGGAGTTTTTGTTTATTAATAAAGTGGACCATTGATAATCATATAATTATATACACCATGCAGTAGACCAAAGCACACATAATACTTCAAAATAACAGTTGACCTTACAGCTAGAAAGATGTGATATGTGTTGAATAAAAATGCTGTTAAAGAGATCTGAAAATCAGTCATCTTAATCCCATCACTTAAAAGCACTGATGATTCAATGAATTTGTGTAATAAGGTTTGATCAAGACTTATATATTGGAGGATTGGACGAAAGCAAACAAAGTATAATATACTTGTAAGATCGGCAATTGTTCCGATAGAATATACACTTAACTCTGGGGTACTGAAGTGTTCTTAAGTTCACACGTGTCTACAAAGTACCAATATTCACGGTGCCAATATTTGCTCACTCAATATTTATTCAACACTACAGAAGTGTCCATTTGTAATACTCGCAGAAAGAAAATTCTCAAATATTTAATTTTCCTTACAAAGCAGTTAATTCGAGTCGTGGCCACGCACACAGCACACTGAACTCAGGAAAGAACACAAATAATGTTTATAAACATGTAAACAAAAAAATCACGGTCATTGTTGTGTTTTTGTCACTTCTTTAATAAAACGTTCAAAAGACTTGTTACAATACTGTAGACCCCTGACTGAGAGATCTTTATCCTATAGAGGCTTTCAATAAGAACCATAACCTGCTAATTAAACTCTCAGACATATACCTCAGTGAAAAGGTGGTTTTAAATAAGATGGAATTCAAATTACATATACATGAAAAACATATTAAAACGTGAATACAAACTCAAACAAATGACAATGAACAGACATTGTAATGAAAATTAAAATTAATTGAAAATATTACCTTGCAGTCAAGTAAACATATAAAATAAATTTCAATCATGTGATCTTTTAAAACATGTGATTTTTTTAACATTAATAAAAACTATAAATTGTCATCAATGTATGTAAATACATTGAACATTTCATTATTTTGTATGATTGTGTAATGCACAATTTATACTCATTTGATAAAGGCTGTGAAAATTGTTTGATATCATATATCATTCTAACATATGTGGTCAATAATTTTGAATGTTAATTCGCCCAATATTTTTGTTCATTCAGTGACTGCTGGGCTTTGCAAGAATTACATGTGTATATATAGTAGGGTCAAAGATTACAAATCTTTCTTAATCTTTCCTAATAATTGTACATGTAATTCTCTGTAACAATTAAATTTACAATTATTAAAAAAAGTTAAAAGCTAAAGTCAAATGTACTACAGGAAATTAAAAGAAACTGACCAATTCAGTCTATCATACCCGTTAAGCAAAGACAATATTTTGTCAAAATCACACACTGTATTCTTTGGAAGGTATTTATAAAATTTGTGTTAACCTGTAAAGCATTCAAAATATTTGTCATGTATAAATTCATGAGTTATTTTAAAGGCTTACAGTAAACGACAATTACATGTCATGTATATTTAATTATTCAATACACAATCTTAAAGGCTAGGGTGACACTATAACCCATTTCAATTGCATTTTAGCCGACTAAGCTTAAAAAAATTGACACAAATTCTTACACAAACTTATAACTTTACTGTATGACTTTCATACTTATATGATCAAGGGAGGTAATGTGTGTCTGTTTGTTTGTTTCATTAGAGTTTAATTAACGTTTCTTCAACTCATGTTTAGCTAGGTCATATCGAGACAGTGTCAACTTGTGACAGTGCGCACTGATGGTAACTTTATAGTGCTATCCCACTGAAATATGTCACAGACACATTGACATGATAGGCTAACGTCACCCAACTTCGGTGGTCTTAATGTTGTTCTGTTAATAGCGGCACTATTTCAGGTTATTTTTCTTGACATAATCATTTCATTTAGAAAAGTAACTTGACAGCTATCTGTGAAAAAAACTTAAAAGGTCGACACAAGCCTTTTTCTTCTGTTAAACGTTTCAGTATAAACATAGTCTGTCGTAACTTCCGGGAAGTGACGTCACCCAACTTCGGGGCAAAGTGTAAAAGGCAAAAATAAACCATGTGTTCCGTTTTAAGGAAAATATAAATTGTATGAAGTAAAGACACTTATAAAAATTAAAATAAATCAACACAAACTTTTTACTTTGAGGCAGCAACACATTAATTTATTGAATGAATATGACAACTTTTAGAAAACTAAGATTTTAATCAATATAACGTCACAAAGTAACGAAAAATAACGTTTGATCCGCCTTATTTTATATGGAAAGTTTAGAACAGTTGTGTGTTTACTCAAGCGCAACAGAGGTCACTTAGCCGCCATTACAAGAAGTAGTAGGTCATGCCTAGAGTGCTTGAGAAAGTTTATTGTTTATACCATCTTGCATAATATCTAATTTCCAACGTCAAAATAGTGCACAAGAAATGTTTTTGTTAGAAACTCATGATTTTATGCATTCTAAGGAAAATGCAACATTCAACATACTGATTTCAATTTAGTTTATTTGCAAGTCGCCGATGGTTTGTTTTTGTTTGGGGTCAGCAGGTGACAGCAAAAGATCAAAAGGTCACAGGTCGTGTGACATAATACCGGGTAAACAAAACATACCCCGAAGTTGGGAGTACCTCAAATTTGGGTGACGTAGCCATACTTCACTCGTTCACATTATCCTGACACCAAGCCAACCAGTCCTCCTCCCACCCAATAATGCTGTGCAAGTTTAGCAGGCAAAGAGAAGATTACCTAATTGTAATGTCTTAGGTGTGACACGGCCAGAAATGGATACCACACCCACCGGATCACGAGGCGATTGCTCTACCTCTGAGCCCCCATGCCGGTATTAATTTTCCAACAAGCAACATAATGTATTTCATTATACAATATATAGAACCAAATTTTTCTAGTCATAAACATCAGACAAGTGCCTAATGTCGCAGACTGTAATACGATCAGGGGAGGTAATGTTTATTTTATTGAATGGCTAGTTATCCACAGTATTGATCATATCATAACGCTTTGTTCTCAAGGTACTCCATTACTTGTCTGTAAACATGCATGTCCGACATGTCGGTCTGTAAACACGTCGGTCAATATTGAACAAACAGTGGCTTATCTTTAACTCTCTCCTATACTTGAAAGTTAATTATGTCGCTACCTGATATCTAAACAAAAATCTGTCTGTTACAAAAATGAAACAGCCTTATACATATATATTTCAATGAAAGAAAACAATCACTTTACTGTAATATGCAAAAAATTAAAGTCTTAAACAATGATTCAAAATTTATAATAATAATTATGTATACAATCACTTTAAATCAAGCAATTTTTAGATTAACATCATTTGTATACATTGCTCAGCTGTCATAGTAAAATATATTTTTATTTTAACACACCTTAATTTTTAAATCCCTATAAATAACACAATATTCATCTATATTGACAAGCCCTGCTATTTCATAAACAGAGAGATGTTTGTAGTGTGAGAAGATCACTGATAAGTTATAGAGATGGTTTATCCTACAGTTAGATCAAGTCCAGTCATGATTCCCACTGTCCAGCTTTAGTCTATATAAGATCTATTGTACACAACAAACACAATACCTGACTTTGTACCTGTATTACCTCTGAAAGGATCTATCTATACACTTCAGTGTACTTATTTCACTAATGGTCTACAACTACATTCCACTAATTATCTCAAACACTTATATGCATAACCATAATCTACTAATAAGCCCAGGCCTGTCATTCTTTAAGTATTTAGTGAATTTTAAAATCATTTTTGTAATCTAGCACAAAGCTGAATAATTATTTCTATAACATAATTTACTTTAAAATTGATAAAGAATCATCTTCTATATTAATTTGCCAGGGTTGTGAAAAAATAACAGTTAAAAGCAAACAGAATTTGAAGTTGCAGATGTAAATTAACATGATAAATTATGAGACTGTTTTTGGCCTACACCATCTGTAATACAAAATATCGGTCATATATGTATAGTATATTGTATAAAAGCGCCCGTAGATTTAACACTTCTTTAGACGTTTAATGTGTTATCTTTTAATTTCCAGACGTGCGCCCTGTGTATTGTTATAAACAAGCAATTATTGTCACCTTTAGATAGTGTCCAAATCTTATGTTGCTTATATCTTGTAATCTGTATGACTTTGTTGTTTGGCGTGTGCCATGGAATGTCAAATTCAAAGAGATGTTTACCAAGATAATGTGATAAATTCTACCTTTTACACGTCCCTATTGTAAACTACACTCAGTTTGTTTGTTTTATTGGGGTTTAGCGTAAACTACACTCAGACTTATAAAGTACCTGTACTGTGGAAAAAACCTTAACAAGAATTTCTACATTTGAATTTATCTGACTCGAGTACATGACTTTTTTGTTCAGTAGAAAACTTTAACAAAAAGTTACCCATAACATTTGAATTTATATTCTGTTCAGCAAAATTGACTAGAAATTAATCATTTAACATGGCATGTGACATGTGGCATGGATTAATAAAGTTTTTACCATAAAAATGCATAATTTATGCGTGACAATGTACTTAGTCCTGGCTATTAACAATCTGTCAGCGTCCTGCATCAAGACAGAAGATCAATAATACATAATCGCAAATTAATTTTTCAATAAACATGATAAAGTGTAAAATCAATAATTACAAGAAGCCCTCCTGAACAAAACCTCAAGTATGCTTGATAAGATATACAATATATATCACCCACAAACATCTGTCGACAATCGAACAGACCAAATGTCATTAAAATGAGACTTAAGATGACCTGAAGGGAGTATATATAAACTCTGAATGACTCTAATACTGAGTCAGACTCTCACTTAATATAACATAAGGTTTAAAATCCAACCAAGATCAACAGCTCAGGTGCAAAATATTTCATTAGAGCTTTGTATGTATATTAGAGTTTGTACTACCGTCCCCGTGCTACCTGAGACACGGGTTACAGGTAAACACAAAGACAGGTACGGGCATGTAATACATACTGGGACGGCATAATAAGGTCTTAGTATCGGTAGTAATTTCTTTGTTTTCACTGGTATAAAAAGTAAAAGCCTGACTAAGTACACAAACAGCTCAGGAATTAAAGTTTGATCTTTAACCACAGATAAAGAATATGCTACAGTAATGACTATTTATACTGGTGTATTTCATATCTTAGGACCATTCATAACTTCCCACATACTTTAGTTTTACTCACCAAGACAGTATATTTTCGTCACTATAATTTTGTACCTATGTATTAAGCTAACCTGCAGTTGTATTTAAGTTAATAATCATCAAAGTTTATTCATTATATAATTGAACACTTAAAGTCTCATAAAAATAAATTCCTTATATGTGACTTTGCTTAAAATGAAGATCTACATATTAAGAATATATAAATAGTGTTTTCAATTTACATCAATATTCATCTTGAATTATGAATATCTTATATTAGTTTAATATGCTAATTCATTGGTAATACTAAAAAATAACAAGACAGACGTACACTTTAATTAAAGAAAATAATTATTATGTCCAATAAAATTAATTAATACCATATAAAATACAATATTAAGAGGTGATATGATCAATGTTGTCACTAATAGTTTGTGTATTGATGATATTTAGTAAAATAACATTTAATTATGAACAATGATTGTGTAACAGCATATAAACAACAGTTACTACAACTAGTTACATTAAACTATTTGTACATTGTTCTCACTGCTATCAAATAAAAAAAAAAAATCAAAATCAAAAAAAAAAATAACAATATTTTGACAATGACTTTTTTTTACTTGCAAAACCTCACACCAATTGACCTAAGAATATAACTATTAAACTGACAATTGAATTCCCTTAAATTCCCACAGGTATTAAATACTGCCTGAAATACTTTGTTGCATCTTATGCCCTGCTTTTAAATTTGAAACAACAGATTATCTCCCTTTGTTGGCGATTATTTCCCCTTAATCAAAACCATTTAAGCATTCTCAGAACTGTTTTCCTCATAGCAATTTTGTCTTTTAATAATACACTACAGGTACAAGGTGACATATAAATACAGCTACAAATTTATATTATGAAAAAAAGTGTAGCAACTAAACTTTAATTGAAGAAAGTCTGTCAATTAATTAATGAGTTAATTCCTGGAAAGTTGGTAAAAAAATGTATCTTGGACTTTGTAAAACATGTGTATCATTAATGCTGATAAATATTTCAAAGATACAAAATTGCTAAATGATATATTTTTTAACAATGATTTTGTGTAAACAAAGAGCTTAAAACATCCACTATCAAACTTCACAATGTCATTTTTTTGTGAACGTCTCAATTCTTAACCTAGTCATACGGTATACATTTTGTACCGCTTATTTTGATTGATAAATTATAGTGATTAATTCACCTTAAAAAAATTCTTGAGTTAGGAAATTCAAAGAAACTACCCGGTATAAATTTTCAGGAGTTTGAGACTCTGTTTCTCGTACAGTATACTTACCAGGGTCAGACTTGTCTTTCTCCTTCAGCTGTTGTAGCTCTTCCTGTAATCGATTGTTCTCCTTCTCTAACTCTGTCACCTGAAGGAAAAATGAAAATTGTGAATACGATAAACAAGAAAATATATCTATTACATAATACTGTGAATCTCTTTAAGTGGAAATAGGAATTCCAATGCCCAAACTTGGACATAGGTCACACTGAGTTTAATTGGTCCTTATGACATCTTGGCTACAATGTACACGAGTCCCACTTTATAGACTTATTGATCAGGGGGCCAAATTAACAAATGTGAGATATTTAACATGTCATATTTTTTATTACAATCTATGTAAAGTTAATGAACTTTTAATCTGTACATCCTGTTGGAATAATGTACTTAATATATTGAAACATTAAAAGATCAAGATATACATGGTATATGACTATATTCATAATTGTATACCAGTATATGACCAGTGAGCTGTATATCCTGAGTGTATTTAATCTTGGATATCTCATGATCATGAGAAATGAAACTTCATTTTTAAATATGCATGGGAATTTAAATCGCTTCAAACTTTATTTAATTATTGTAATCAACATATCTTATTTGTATATAATGACACTATCGCCTGTGGTATGTACATGGAAATTATTTTCATCTAATCAATTTACAAATGATGTAATTGGATTATTGCAAATTCAGGTCTAAGTTTAATGCTCATAAAGTTTCAATTTTGACATGAAATTGTATACATTGCAATACACATGCACTCTATTATAAATAAGGTATATTAAGGTTGACATTATGGGTGAACGTTGTTAAAATCTGCCTCTGTCACTAAAGAATACCTACAATGTATATACCCAGTATTTAGTGTACCCTGATGATAAGTGAACATAATATACAATAAAAATACACCTGTTCTTCTGTAATATACCTGATCCGTTAAGGATTATATAACATATAGATTATTTACCTAATATATGGTGTATATATATAATAACATGTGTGTCAATTGTAAAGAATTTTTGGCAACAAAATTCAATTATTCTTAAGTTTTAGGATCGAACTGATACAACATTATTATCATTTCAATATAAATATATTGCTTTAATTCGTATAAACCATTATTCACTATGGAGTAATTTGTTGTCAGTTTGTATTTTTTAGTCACGTCCCGCATTAAGTTTTTTAAACACCACGATACATCACGGAATTTGTTTAAGTCATTACAAGGTTTATATCGATGTCATATCATGTGATTGCAGTGATAATGTGTCATTGCATGTCACTAGAAGTTACATGTATAATAAGCCAAAGCTTTCTAGTACATATAAACAGTAATCCTCTATCTCTAACTTAACAAAGAGACACATTTTATATTAATGTTCTGCTTCTTTAAAATAAAATTGCAGACAATTTTTCTATCAATAAAGCAACATCAACAACACATGAACCATTAATCCCAAAGGAGTTGCCATTGGATAACAGAGCAGAAAAGTTTGACTTTCATCATTAACCTTTCCTTACCTGGATAACAAATACATATACATTGATGTAATAAAGTGCATTACCCGCTTTAAACACTTGCTTATAGGTAGCTTAGAATTACAGTCTGCCAT
>JAUMGZ010014335.1:0-10092 GCA_032359645.1 Pododesmus macrochisma | reverse complement strand
ACAGACAGACAGACAGACAGACAGACAGACAGACAGACAGACAGACAGACAGACAGACAGACAGACAGACAGACAAGTAAATAAATAAATAAATAAATAAATAAATAAATACGTTTTACTTAGATTCGGCACGGTTAACATAACAAGTACAACATAAGCTCTAGTGAGCTTTTGAAGGACAAACAAACATACCATAAAGATACAACAACATCAGGCATTCAAAAATATAGTATAAAACATACAAAGTGAGCACTACAAATAAAATACAGACACGCAAGTAGCTAAAAACTGAATAAAGAGAAGCATATAAAAGCTGATGTAATAAGCTAAGCATAAGTAACAAAGTTTGAGATAGGTAAGTGCATGATGTAACAAGCTAAGAATTAATAAATGTTAAGCATAACATATATAAAAATGGATAGGATTTGGATAAGACTATAAAATTCAATCATATTTAAAAGTTAGCACAAGCTGAGAATTTACAATTAATTCCATTCCGTGACTTTAGAATATCTTGACTGAACTGATTGAAATAAGCTAAAAACATCGAGTATGCCATTCCATAAAACAGCAGCTGCATATATAAAAGAGTCAGGTTGTTGTTCGTACCCTATGTAAATCCACAGATCTGAATATAGTATGTATATCTACAAACTTTGAATACCTAAAATTATATTTGTAATCTTTAAAAAATAACTAAATTATATAAACATGGAGGTGAAAGTTTGTTTAAAATCTTAAAAACATGCAATTATCTGGTACGCCTTCTTCTAATTTTCAGAGATGGTACTTTAGCTTTTAAGTAACAAGTAGTTCACCATAGGCACTCACAAAGTCATCGTATGTAAATCCTGGGAGAACGTATTCCTCCCAGGTAAATCACAATGCCCTTTTAAATGTTTCTAACTTTGAGGTGTTATTACTGTTGCAAAAATGCCAAGCCAATTAAGGAACAACATTTTAAGTTTGACAAAATAAAAGTATGAAATAAAGTTAATTTATTACGTTTTGAAAGGTAACAGCCAATATGTTTTAAAACATGTAATTGCTGAGATGATTTACGACAAATAGTTTTGATATGATTGTTAAAATTTAGTTGGTTATCTATATCTAAACCAAGTAATTTTACAACTTCATCCCATGATATTTCAACTGACTCTATTTTAAAAACTGGTTTCTTTGCATATGTTTTTGACTGTTATGTCTTCAAATTTATCAGGATTAGACTGCATACAATTAAATGTGAACCATTCTATCGATCAAAGCTGAGCTTTTTTTCTCAAGTAAAAAAGTAATTTTTAAAAGTTGTCATTAGCATAATTATGACAAGGTGTTGTCGACAGCAGTGTACCATGTTCAATAAAACAAAAAATGTCGTTTATAAAAATATTAGATCGTAGTTGGCGCCATTGATACTCAATTTTAACTGTCTCTTTAATCCCTATCATAAATTCACCTGAATGCCCATGCATTGTCTCTTATATTTATGGTCCGATACCGTCATTACTTACAGGAGTTATCGTTCCTTATATATGTCCGTGTTTTCGATACGTCAACCCCAAACGTAGGAAGTGCGCATTGATCCATTGTTGCAGATCCGGTCGATCAAGCGCTAGAAAACACTGTCCAACAAATCTATTTCTGAAGTAACATTCTTGTTTCTCATCTTCTTTACATGCATCATACACTGGGTTATACAATAATTTTAAACGCAGCGAAGAAATGTTTGTGATTATGTCACTATTTGAATGTGCCAACCCCCCTATTCCAACCGTCTGGCGTCCACACGCCTTGACTCGGTGACTGGTTCAATGATGGTATTGGCACAGACACTGTACGCATGTTGTTTAAATCAACACATTTTTATTCGACATGCCATTACAATATATTTGTTAACCTGTTATCGTAAGGGCATGTCGAGGAATATGTTGTTGATGTTAAGTTTGTAATTGTAAACAACATGCGCAGAGAGCCTGTGCTTTTGGCCGTTTTTTTAGTGGTCATCATATTCGAATTTATAAGACGGCTTTTGTAGGCCACCTTGCGTATATTGTGCTGCAGTCTGAAGATTGACATGGTCGTTGAACCCACCATTGCTCAGAAACAACCTGATAGCCAAAATCTGTAAAAATGGTCATATTCAAGTTTGCCATTTATCATGTTTGTATTAAGGGCTTATTGTCCGATCATCAGCTAAGGTCATTTACGGACGTGCCAGTTTTACTGGTGAAGGCAACCGAAGTAAACCACCGACCTACGGCAAGTCACTGGCAACTTTCTCACACTAGCACGCCCTGGACGGAAATCGAACTATAGGAGGTGAAAGGCTCTTGTGATTACAAGTCGGCGACTTTAACCACAAGGCCACCGCAGCCCCTGCCATTTTATCAGGCAATCCTAATCTGAGCCACAATTTAATATCACATGTACATACCTGACCACAGGAATCAGATGTTTTATCAATAATAAATCATTAGCAAAAAAGATTTGTTCATCTCTGTATATAAATGAGAAAGGAGTAATGACGGACACACCCAGTCTGTCGCCTCAAATATTGACTTGTTGCTCCTGGTGAATCTGCGACTTTTAAACCAAAATTCATGTAACATTAAAATTTTGAAATATGTATGCTACACTCACTATTTATTGTCAAATTTGCTGAATAACGAGTATTGGCTAAAGCCCAGCACTGTGCCCAAAATACAAACATAACAGGAAGTATAGTATATTGCATAAAACGAATAACAGAAAGAGCAGTTTAAGCCCAGAATTTTGTTTTTTCATGTACAATCCTGACTTGAACCGCTCTTTCTGGTTTTGTTTTATGTGTTTTACTATATACTTCCTGTTATGAATGCATTTTGGACACAGTACCAGGCTTTGGCTAAAACTCATTATTCAACGAATTTGACGATAAATACAGTGAGCATAGCATGCATATTTCATAATTTTAATGTAACATGAATTTGGTAATGTTTATTTGGGTTTAAAAGGTGCCATATCACCAGGAGCAATAAGTCAATATTTAATTTGAGGCAACAGAGTGGGTTTCTCCGCTATTAGTATTACACTCCTTTATCTATCTATATACAGAGACAAACAATTCTTTTTTGTTTATGATTTATTATTGATTAAACATCCGATTTCTGTGGCCTGACAACCCATTGGGAGGGAAACATCAACATATGACAGATAATAGTGTCCTTTATTTAAGCAGGAATAATTTTGGACTGCACCATTGGCACTTTCATTTCAGATATCTTATTCAGATTGATCATGACTAACGATAGTTTTCTCCAGTGCGTAAGCTTGTAATTGATTCAGATTTGATACATATTCTCACATTCAAATAAACCAAGTCCTGAACACACTTGTAAATAGATTTACATATTTTGTTCCTTTCCGGAATGTGTCCGAGACATTATTAACAGCTATTTCAAATGTTACGCGGATGCTAAACAATTGTTTCAAAAGCTTTCCAAAGACGCCTGATTACTTTTTATCAACAGTGTGTTAATGTTGATAAAATTGAAAATAATTATACAAGTTTATCAAATTGGTTCCACAGACCTAACCAATTAAGTAAGTTTAAGTAGCCCGACCAGAATTTTTACGGAACTCAAGCTGGCAGGCTACTTGTAGTATCAGCGCCAAACCCTGCCAATTCATTTAAAATACCACCAGTGTGTCAACAATTTAATATTCTACAGTAGTAGTGTAGCCGTCATAACATAACATTCTTGTTTCCTTCAGATAATCCAATTTTGAGTGCGGAGATGGCAGATGATCTAGATGTAGAAGCAATGTTGGAGGCTCCATACAAAAAAGAGGTAAAAACTTGCAACATGTAGAAAGTAATGTGTTAAAAATATTTTGTTGAATTTAAACTTTGACTATAAAATCAGATTAATTAGTTTAAAAATAATGTAAAAGAAGTAGTTTATCATGAGGTAATGGATTCCCACTCCCTCATAAAATTTTGTACTTTTAGTTTAATCCATCTTGAGTGAATAAATGTTTTCCCACAAATTTGGATTAATAATTTCATTTAATTAATATAAGATTATAAAGCTTTGGAAATTTAATCCCATAAACTTTGCAACTATAAATAGATAAATCTGTTTGGATTTCAGACCAATTTTCAGTTCAAAAAAGAAATTTAGCGTTTAATACAAAAATTGCCTTGAGGCCAAATAATGATAATCATGATAATGTATGTAAATTGTATAGACTACACAAAAGTTTGGTTGTTTTTAAAAAGAAATATGTTACAGCTTTCGTTTGTATTGAATAGTTGGTAGTATGTGTCCATCATGATTTTAAATTTTCTATGGATCTGCTGAGTTGTTGGAACATAAAGTAACTGAAAACTGATATATTTGTAATCAATAAAATTGAAACCCAAGAAAACTGGTACAAAGAGAACTAATAGATGCATTTATGTCTGGAACAGGTAATGTTTTAATACATTGTACTGAAGGGTACAACGTTGATAAATCAACATGTAATAGACTACAATACAAATTTGATTTCATTATGTTGCCCAAGTGATTATGATTTTGAGGAAATAACTAGTACTCCATGTGAGAAATGGAAAAAATTACAATGAATTTTTTACTTGAAGGTGATTCCAAATTAAAAAACTAAAAGTTCACATCAAAAGAAAAATCCATACTAAAATAATAGTAAAGTAAATACTTTAGATGGTGTTTTCTGATGATAATAATGAAAATTGTTTGGTTTTATCCCTAGATATCCATTGTTCCGTATGTGCACCATAATGCAAGGTGACACTCTTCATGCTACTCCAGGTACATAGTAAATTGAAGATGAAAACATAAGATTTCACAGCTATTTACAGTTTACAGAGGGAAAGTTGTCTTTTACGGAAACTGTTTCTTTATGTATAAATACTGTTCAAATAATACTGTTTAGTAGGTCTATTGTTATGTACACATATATACACTAGGTGTTTAATTTAAATAACTTTAGAGGAACTTTTTGCCTAACTTTGTTTGGTGTGTATGTATCAAGAACAGGGTATTCAAAGATTATTTATTTTATTTATTTGCGTATGTCTTATTGGTATTTTATGGAATGTAAATTGACTAGCTATTGAGTGTTAATTGTTATTATTAAAAACTACTATAATTGATATTTCTTTATACTGTTATTGACTATACAGATCAAATCTATCTAGAAATTAATCATTATTGTATGCTATACAATGTTCTGTTAAATTAAGTGAACGTCAAACTGAACTATTGTCCCTCCGTCTCATCTTAGGGTTGACCACCACTAGCCTGAAGTGGACCAGAGAACGGATTGTAGCTGCTACTGACCATGGAAACCTTCAACACATAGCTAGGAGGTCCGCCCTAATTACATGCCATGTCATCATTAATATTGACTTTATAACAATATCTCAGGGTTTATTTCAGGTCTATGATATGTATACATTTCAATGTCCACATTTTAGGCCATGATAAAATATTGTGATTCCGGTATGCTTACTGACCCCTAATTATGGGTACTAAATGTCTTCCTAATTTTTAGGCCAATATCTGTGATGTCTGATAATGACTCTTAAAGTCAAGGTTCATGTCTCCATATATATAGCCAATGTTAAATTGTTTTTAAGACAAACTTTTCCTCTTCTGTGCTGCAGGAAACACAACTAATTACATGGCTTTGAGTGATCAAATTAGAGTACACTGATTGTGGTTGGTCTTTAATTATAGTTCATAAAGTTTTGGTTCACAAGAAACTATTCTAAATTATAATTTGAAAGAAAATGTGTAATATGAAATGTTGTGAGCTCACTACTTTTAGTTTCTAATAATAGCCATATACAAAATTTATATACCTGGAATAAATTCTTTTGACTTGACGATAGTGACATTACATCTTAATCTGATGCAGTGTATAAGCTGACCATTATAGAAGGGTGAATGTTAAAAGTTTATTTTGAAGGGTCCTGCACTTTTTCTGTGATGCTATGTCCCTTCCCTTGCCATTCAGTCATTTTCATGACTAAAATCAACATTAATATAACCAAAGAAAAGGGTTTTATTATTTAATAGTTTTTTATCATAAAAAATCTAATGAACAAGTGAATTGAGACTTGACATGATATCTAAACAATTCAGGTTCCTCATCTAAAAAAAACCTAATCAATTGAACAACATAGCTTTTACCTGTGTTATGATAAACCTTGTCCTTTTCAAATCCTATTGTAAGGCTTTTGATCAAGTTTAAATATCCATGTTAACTTTCAAGTCCACACTAATTTTGAACCATTATGCAAGTGACAACATACATAAACAATTCTTGATTATAAAGGTTGCATCCCTGTTATAGATATAAAATTTGCAACTTTTCAGTCCCTCCCATTATATTTTCTTTCAAAGTTATCATGTTAATAAATGCAAATGCTTAATTATTGGCAAAAAGTATATGAAAAAATTAAGGTCAGATGAAAAAAATTCCTAAGATAAATCTGATGTATAATGATGAAATGAGGATTTGACTGAATAGTATGTTTGTGGGATTTCCAAGGCTAAAATATATTTAAAAACAAATTGACCTTTAGAATGAAATATGGACATGACGACTATTGATTGCACTTTCTTTTCAGGCATCTCGTATCCAACCTTTTGCACAATATATACAGGTAATACATGTGTATAATAATGAACATTTATTTAATGCTAAGATACACAGTGTTTATTCTGTGAAATGTAATTTGATATAAAAATTAATTTTGTCTGTTCCATTTTCTTTTCTCCACCCTATTTTTGCCTGCTGTGTCTGCCATTTCTGATAACCTGTTTGTTTGGATACCACAGGATGACGGAAGAGGAGACGCCTCGTCAGAGAGAGACAGAAAGTAAGTACTTTATCGCAGTCCTTTCAAAGCTTGGCAGGTGACTTTGGCTGCTCCAACACAGGTTTCAAGGCAGCTAGGTGTGAAAAATAATTGTTGGTGTTTACGGTGTTGGAAACTTCAAGGAAAGTCAGTTTAAAAAAAAAAACAACAAATTTTCAAGTTTCAACGTAATTTTATATGAAAGCCTAAGAAGAAAAGTTATCAGTCCTGCTCTTAGGTTACAAATCTCTGGCTGGTGGTTGGGCTAAAAATAAACAACAACAAAATTTGATCTATTTTACTATGCAGGTACATAGCCCCTTTGTAGTTTTAAAGATGTATGCCCCTTTGTAGTTTTCAAGATGTACAGTGATTGTAGTTTGTTTTAATTGCAGGATATTCCATTTATCAGTCGATGGGTTGGGTTATATTTTACATCAACTTTTGGATTTCTTATAGATGCAGCTGGCAAATTTTCAACAAAGCTACAAGTTGATGCATTAGTGAAAAACATTGAGATATTAAAACAAATCAAACTGTGAATTGATATTTCTGCATGGCCTTTTTCTGAAATTTAACTAGATTCTCAATCTTATTCAATATGAAAGTGCTAGTTTTTGAAAATGAAAGTAATTGAATGTCAGATTAATTGCAGGTTAACTTCTATCTTTTCATACTTGTATCATATGTCTTCTAAATAAAACTTAAGAATAAACATAACTCTATCTGCTTGAAAATTATAATCTTTGTAATAATTAACCCTAGTGTGAATTAAAAATAAGAATAACTTTAAATTTAGTAGGTAAAATCATCTATTGTATAAGCCATTTCAATGCTCATTACTTATAGAAAGGCACATCTTATTGTTCAACAATAGATCATGTTTACAGCGATGGATTTATATTGTCAATTTTGGAACTAAGTTTACTTTGTGTAGAGCACCGCCATTTGTGCATTTATACATTATAAACATATTTAGATACTAAAATGAACATCATAAATGAATACCTTTATGCATATATAAATATTTTACACAAAACCAGTACTTTTGACAAAAATAAAATATTAATACAGAGATATATATATTAGAATATGCAATCCTTAGAAAATGATAAAAGCCAATGTCTGTTGGCAATTTATATTAAAATGAAAATTGATAGTTTTAAAATTAAAATTAAGTTTCCAGTCTTTCTTCATGATTCAATTTTTTTTCAATGACTTGAACTTGTCTGCCAAAAAAATGTTTTTCTTTCTAAACAGGCTACTCTTTGGATTACATGAAAACTTTCTAAAAGTTCTTAAAAAGCCCAGATAATTCATACAAAACAGTTTCTATTTTCTGTACAGGCAACTTGAAGGGTACATGTGAGTATTGTGCCAGTGAACACAAAATTATTTTCCATACATTTTAGGTTGAAAAAGGAAGAAGAAATCGAAGAATAGACCAAAAATTTCAACATTTTATTAAAGTTGAACTCTATAAAATTATTGAATCAATTTAACGCTTGATTCTAATTATATGTTGTACATAGGTGCTTTCACTTTCGGTCTTGTGATTAAGGGAGGGACAATGAACGTTATCTTGACATTAAAGCTTGCTGTAAGGCAATCCCAGTCTAACCAGGTATGTGTCAGTGCTGAACAACTACATGATCAAACAGGTAGCTTATGTCTGTGTCACACTCTTATTACACACGAGACTTACTGCAGCTATGTAAGTCACATGAAGTTGGATTCTGTACATGGTTTTTTTGTGGGTGAATGTATAACAAAACTTGTCTATTGCTGTGACCTGTAGAGATGCTTACTTTAAATAGTCACTACTTCGGTAAACAGTTATATACTTCAATATCATTAGGTTATTATATTTTTGGCATATACCATGTATATCCATTTGATACAGTTTTGTTGATTAAAAAAGTTAAGAATTTAACATCTGTTATAACACTTTGTTTCATGTTTTAATAGGGGATTTAAGCGATATAAGTAGTTTCTCAACAATAAATATAAATGCCTACTAGTTATTTTGTCATTGAGACTTATTCGTATGGAAATAAACATGTAAATACGGTATATACCATTAATATTTTAACTTATTTAAGTTGAGAACCAATGTTAACAGGGCTGTGGACAAATAGTGTGCACACACACGCACACTAACCCATATTTAGTAATATAGAAAACCACAAAAAGAGTTATATTGTCATAGTCTAAACATTCTGCACTCACCATTGGGTCATATGTAAGAATAGTGCTGGCAAGTTTGTGAGGGTGGTTTGGATGTGATGTTATTTTACCTATAAGCACATTCCAATGTTTATATTTAAATACCATTTAAAAAATGTTCACATTTAATCTGAGTTTGGGTGGGTTTCGTATGATTAAGCCCAAACTTGCTAAAGAACAGACTATTCTGGTTGGCTAAGAAAAAATTAAAAAGATGCAGAGGATACCTTAACAAGCCTTAACTTTGATGCCATGGTCTGCATTTTCCCCCAAGTATTAAAAAGGATGGCTTAATATATTAGCAACAACATGAAATACTTATTATAGAAAATATTCAAGATTATGTCAACACAATCCTGCTGTTGATGTGTTCACAATTGCCATTGAATTCAAAGTAATATGTGAAATAATGTTTTTCTTGTAGGAAGCACAGAAGTAGAAGCAGAGACAGAGACAGGGACAGGGACAGGGACTCAAAGAGGGATAGAGACAGGGATAGAGATAGAGACAGAAATAGTAACAGAGACAGAAGAAGGTAGGTTTGAATCCTGGATGAAACTGTAGGAATGTTTCTGGTCCAAAGAGTCATGGTGCTCTTATTGTCTACAGCTCGGTCTCTATTATTTACTGTCATAAAGTGAAGATAACTCGGTCTAAATTTTGGTTTACCTATGGATATCAACATATACTTTACTAAAGTTGTTTGTCCATCCTCTTGATATCTTTATTTTACATGATTGCATATCAATAACTGGTCCCTTTGATTTGATGTTTTGTCAGACTTGGCATTTCTAGAACGTGCAAGCTGTAAATAGGCAGCATAATTAACATAACCTCTATTATTAACTCGATGGTCATTGAATTCTTCATTTGCAATTTTTGGTAAAACTATGTTTCTGTATAAAACTGAAAACTATTTTGTAGTGATGGGCCGATGATCGGGTTTAATCGATTGACGACGTACAAATGTCAACTGATGTCGATAATCGATTACACTT
>JAUMGZ010014334.1:0-20210 GCA_032359645.1 Pododesmus macrochisma | reverse complement strand
GTTTGTTTGTTTGTTTGTTTGTTTGTTTGTTTGTTTGTTTGTTTGTTTGTTTGTTTGTTTGTTTGTTTGTTTGTTTTGTTTGCTTGTTTGTTTGTTCGTTTGCTTGTTTGTTAGGGCTTTACTTTAGCTTCAGAGTATTTCTGCATATCGTGACAAAAGACCAAAGTAGAAAAACCAAACATGTATATGTACAAACGAAGCAACAACAAGTACGAATCTATCAGGACAATAATCGTATATTTAGCATTGGCCAAAATGTCAAAACGTATCATTGCAGGAAAAACTTAGTTCACTGTACTTAATTGTATCAATTTTCTTCGTAAGATATCGCTACGTTAATAAAAACAGAGCTATACAATTATGAAAATAACTTTTTCTGAACATTGTTATTCAATCGAAAAGAAAATAAATATTATCAGTTTTTTTAGAGTTGTTTAAACTAACTTATATGTACTAATATAACGTACTTATGTAAACAAAGATGTAAATGTGGATGTTCTTTTCATCTTTATCTACAACTTAATCTCTATGTTTTACTTTGAAAAATTTATTTAAAACGTAATAAAACTAACACGTCAATTTAGCTCTATAAATAACACTGATATGCAATAAAATCTAATATTTATATCCATTTCGTACATTATGTATGTGCAATGACTCACTCGGAACGATTTGTCTTTTATTTTGAACCGGATTTCTATTTTAATTTGTACTTTAAATTATTTGCAACATCAGACATAAATGCCTCCCGCCATATATACTCCTTCTTTTTCGACTCACTCATCGAAACCACAAAAGTATTCAAATATTTATTTTCATCTGTCTAGTCATTGAGCTGCATATGATTAAATTCTTTTTAGTTTTGTTGTTGATATAATTTGATTGCCCACACCTCCCACACGGTGTGGGAGGAAATGCATAAGTAATTCAAATCAAAACACATTAACACCCAAAACCAACATGATATCGCGTTCCACTTTAAAAAGTTTTGTCAAATTGAAAGTTTAATCTTAAAATGGGTTACTTACATTTTGGGAACGACTGTGCTGAAATTGAGCTTCTCTCCTGGCCAGAATCCGGCCTTTGCTGCATAATTGGCAGTGGTCGCCGATTTTCTTCTTCGTGCAACTTTCTGTGTGCCGGTGGTATTCGAATTCTGTGTTTCTTGAAAATTTGAGTTGCCGTCTTTTAACTGCTATTAAAAATAGAAAAAAGGAATTTTATATTTTTTATTCGCGTTATTAGTAGAAGTTCGAAATACTTAAAAGTGACACGTTTTGTGTATGCGACTGTCCAATGTTAACATTGTCTCCATGTAAAACACGTGCGTATAACGTAGACTGGCTACCTCCCCCTAATACGATCGTATAACACACTTATAAGAGTTTGACATATAATTTCGAGATGTTATAGTAAAAACTTACTTAATTTTTTGTTCATAGAAACAGTGAAAAGATTACAAAAATGCTTTTATTACAATGGTCGAAATTATGATAAAAGAGAATTGGATATAAAAATGCGGTACAACATCTTTAAATTTTACTAAATTTTTTTTTAAATGTATCTTTGTCGTGATATTGATCCGTACAACACTTAATGCATTCTTTTGTTTTTTACATTAATAATAGCTAAGCATATGAAGAAAAAAAACTTTACAGTTGATGTCTTTGAAAGTGAAAGATTTGTTATATGTTTTTTTAAATATTGAGAATTATTCATAGTCTCAAACTTACATTAGTGACTAATCTGCTAATTAAGTAACTTTTTTTGTTTGTATATATATAAAGTTAACTGAAATTGCAACCAGAAAAATATTTGTACGCATTTTTTTACAGTCATATCCAAATACTCAAAACTGATTTTGTATTAATACTCCAAGAATTTAAATTGTCCGACTGACCAGGCTAGACAACTCTTGTCTGTCTACGGCATTTGTTTGTTACTCCGTGTTTTAATTAGTTTTAATTACACTAAGTGCCATAATTGTTGCTGTCCGGTTCAGAGTGTTGCCTTGCAACTTAAACTCACCGACAAAATAGCCCAAGGCTTTTAACATAGGTGCACTAATTGATCGATCATTATTATAGTACAAGTGAACCTCTTTGTGCACTAATGATAAAACGTTTCTTTGTCAACAACTTAATCCGACTACAAACTGAATAGTCCGCAGGCAAATATTTGAGAAGTTTCATTAAAAATAACACAACATTTGATATTACTCAAGTTTATATGTTTTAGTAGTTGTTCCCATGACTAAATTATTGTTAATGTATTTTATAACTATTTATGCTGATGAGCTGTAAATAAATGAATTGAATTGGATTGACCATTGTACAGTTATATTACTAAAACCAAACTATACCAACCCCACCCAGCGTATTTAACAAATAAAATGAAGTTATTACAATAACACAGGCTAGATGAAGAAAAATGTCCCATGATCATTCCTTATTTACCAATTAACTATAATGTCTAAACTAGCATGATTCAACAATACATAGAATTATTACAAAAACACATGATGAATCTAAAACAATTTAAAGTCATCTCCAGATAGGTGATTCTTTACTTAATCATTTACATTTTTTACACAAACTATGACATTTCTGAAATATTGGTCGAGTTGGACTAAATGACATTAATCCATACAGAATTCATTGCTTTCCCTCGCTTTATTACAAGGGCACTTACACTGTGCTCACAAAGAAATTATATTTCTTCATTATCAAAATAAAGGAAAGAATGTTTGCACTATGAGAAGTTATACAAAGGACATTTCATGTGACTACACGCAGGCCATGTTATTATTATATTGTATTGTTTATTCGGTGGCTTATAAAGTAAACATGTTGCTTTCACATTCACGGTGTTTTCATTAAGGATTATTATTATTAACGCTCTAAGAACATCGTTGTGCGATTTCTAAACCACCATATATTACACTCGATCCATTTAAAAAGTCAACCTATATGTACTTACGTACATAAGTAAAACGCATGAATTTTGCTTGAGTGCAGATTCAAGCTACATGTACGTTATATTATATTAGCAAAATGCTGTCCCTTGACCGTTTTCACTATTTGACGCTCGCCAAACAAATTTCTCACACTATAATCTTTGTTTTAGAAAAGGCAAATTATTTGCCATTTTAATGAAATTGCTGTTACGTTCTTTTTTCAGTTGGTCTTTTTTCTAACTTGCCTTGGCCTTATTGTTTTAACATCTTTCACCATGTTCACAATTTGTACACACCTCAAACAAACTTTTTACATCATAACATATTCAAATTAGTTGATATTCGCAGACAAAAAAAGTTGTAACAATATTCAGTGTGTTTTCTTTTTCTTAATTATTGACAAAATAGTAACTTACCATGGCCTTATTGTCGGTAGGTGAGCAGGGTTCGTGAAACCCACTATCGGGTGACTTCATTGCATAATTGGAGTTCTCCTTCATTCCGGACATGGCGTATGGATATTGATGATGATGATTAGCATGTTCTTGATAGTATTGCTGTTGCTGCTGCTGCTGAATATAACGTTCCAGAATGATCTGTCCGTCCGGATTCTGACTCTCCGTCGGCGACGTTTCCGAGTACGGATACGTCATATAGCCGTTAGAGTTACCAAAGTATCCGGGATAGGAATGCTGCCGTACGGGTGTTATGGAGTGCTGAGAATTCGATGGCGAAATGTTCGTTTGATAAGTAGCATGAATGTTTTGAACGACATGGATTGGCTGCACTTCCGAAGGATACGCATACTGAGCCTGCTGTTGAGACGGTACCGGCTCATGAGGCTGAGTAGTGTTCACAAGAGGCATCGTCAGAGATGCTGACAATGTATCACATGGCAACGAGGATGAGGTCATTGCTAAACTGACCGACTGGTCGGATACAGTATTACTAGTCAACGAAGACGTCAAAGCTGGCATAGATATGCTATTGTCATTGTCAATTGCTGACATATTTCCATTTAAATGTTGACAAAAATTGTTCAGGATGCTGTCACGTTCAGCCTTTACACAGAAGGCCTTGGTGTCCATGTGCATATTACTGTGAGAATAATGGGCCATGCTTCCACTAGGCGAAGTATCCACACCACACGAGTTAATATTATGCACCATTGTCTGTTGATTCAGTTTCTTTAAAATCTTTTCGTTCAATGCTTTCGAAATCTTTTTCGTAACACCATTAATTCTCGTTTCGGGTTCGGTTAATTCCGTTGGTGTACCGTAAGGATCCGATTCGGTGGCGCTCTCAACGTCAACTGACTTTACCTCTGCACTGTTAATTGGATTAATTGGTTGTGTGACTGGTGTCGGGGTGTCGGCACTAAATACTAAATCCTCTGTGCCAGGGGCTAAAACGGACTGCACATACGAACAGGGGCTGACCACATTATCTGTACTTTTCACGCCGGCGGCGTGATACGTTGGTGGACTCGAAGAATGATTGGACGACGCTGACGACGGCGAAGCGCTCAATGAAATATCCCTGCGCATATCGGCGACCATTTCGTCCTTGGGCGATGAAGCTGTATCCATAACTATGTCATCGGATGTAATTATAGAAAGTTTTGTATCTTGATCCTAAAAATTAATGAATAAAAAATTAAGAGTTGTTATTTTTTTCTGACTTAAATGTAATTTTAATTTGGTTGACAGTTTTTCTAAACTCGACAGACTAACCGTTTTGTAAGCTTTTCAAAACAATAAAAAAAAATTGAAAGAAAGTCTTTTATACGATAGTCATGTTTTAAACGACAGAGTAATGTCTTACGACATGATCTTGCCTGGCGAGTAAAAATCGCATATTAGGTACAAGGCCAGTAACTTTTTTAAGCAAATAAATGGTTTTAATATACTCTGAAGGAAAGAATGCATTTTGAGATATATTTTCTCAGGACGTTTCTTGTATTCTTTTTCAAATTTCATAACAGTTGTACGTTTATTCACAGAGTTACCGATATATACCACGAAAAGATAAAATTATCATGGCTGTGTGTATTGTGATCTATTTTAATAGATTGAAAACTTAAATCAGCACAAGTCTGCTATTTTGCAAGCAGATACCACTACAGCCTGACGACTGATGACACCAAATGAAATATTTAAACATTTACTTGTAAACATATCAAATATAAAATTTTCCAATACGCGCAAATAGTATCACAAAGTAATGCAGCATTGATATTGACGGGTCTCTCTATCATTGTTATATCAGTCAATTCTTCTGTGTGTAAACTTGTAAAGATATATATTATATACTTATATTGTTAAATAAGTTAGAACTTTTGAAATGATGGATTTGCACTGAAATCAAATCATAAATTTTTAAACATATAATATATATGTACCAATTTTTCAAATTCTATGAATTATCAGTGTCTCATAAATCTCAAAGATGGGGAATCGGAGTAGTTTATATAGCTACAACGTTTTATTTATATTTGCTTGATATAGTGTAATATGTATATTTTAATGTAAATTGTTGTAAATTATATGCCTCTAATTTGTGACACCTTAATAAAATATCTGTATCTGTGTGTAAACGTATATGATAACATATTACAGGTATATGGTTCTTTTAAAAGTAATATAATATAGAAATAACTTTACACGTAACAAAGGGAAAGATATCGCACTTATAGAAAATATGGCGTAAATGCTTTTAATTGGACTAACCACACTATTCAGTTTATAAGATAGTCGTGGATATTTGTGCTTCATGTTTCGATTCTTCATTGTAATTGATTTTTGCGTTTATTTTGGAATTTGATCTTTGCGCATCTTAATTCGTGACTTGTATATTTTACGTCATTAAGACGTTAACTTTCGAGATATACAGCTCTCTGAGGATGCGTAATATTTTGAATTTATCCCAAGAATGAAATAAACAGCAAACTATATATTTCAAAATTCAATTTCAGGTTAGACAAACAAACACTGAATATCTAGACAAATTTACTTCTAAACTTTAGAGTTGAATATGAAATAATAAAATTACTAAAATACATTGTTTATCAACGGAAATTTAGTTGAACACACTGAATTCTCTAAAATTGAATTTCTTATAAACCAAAATATTTGACATCAAAACGCACTGAATATCTAGAGACATTCATTTATGAAGTTTTTTATATGCAAACACACTGAATATTAAGAGAAATTTACTGCGTCTTAATGACTTGATTTATAGTTTTCTTAGCACTGTGAGGCCATTAAAGACGCATACAAAAATTTCTTTTAATTCTTGAAAGAAACAACAAGCAATTGTTTTACATTTAATTCTTAAATAAAACAAAACAAACCGACATTTAAATTGAAATGTTAACATTTTGCTGCCAGGTATAAATATCTATTTCCGCGATCTCTATCCTTTTTATCTATATCATAATTTGCATTTTAGCTCCAAGGAAAGTTTTAACGCTAAGGCGTATACACCGGGACAGGTAACAATAACAAATACGTCATCCCATTGTAGTGATAATTACTAATAATTGATATAATGAGTAGACAAATGTCTCATTGATTTTGGAGCATATCGCACATGATAACGGTATGGCACAGTATTGACAGACCATTAGCGGAGACGATCCCCGAGGCCCGGATATACCGGTCTAATTGCGCATGTGTTAGAAAGGTCTAGTCTGTACTTCGCACCGATATGCAAATTTTACCGTATCTGATAAGATAAGAAACATTTACTCTATTTAAAAAAAGCGAGTGACGAAACTGACAATTGTAAAACGTATCGATGAAAAGACCCTTTGTTGAATGTATTCTGGGGCGTCCCAAGAATAGGGAGTTTTCAAAGAGGAGGTTTTAATCCTAGCTTGCGATGACAGATCGCATGAAGTGTCCACATTGATAAGAAGATTGTTATAGAGACCTCACTCCTGGGTGGTTATGGCTCGTTAGTTTGTAAGACTAATCATTTAATTCTATACAAGGTCTCTATCGTAGCTGTCAAATTTAAACCTTGCCATTATCGCACCAAGGTCAACCTTCCCAGGGTGTCGATAAAATGGTCTAAATCGAGACAGTAAGCTAAACCATCGGATACATTATGACATACAAACAACAACAACAAAAACAAACAAACAATATTAAAGTGATTTACAAAGTTAACGTATAAACGTAATTGATAACGTGTTTAATTCTAAAATTATTCTCTAAAAGGCTATAAATTTTTTAGGAGTTTTACATAATTGTTTTGCAAAAAAGGTCTGATATGGATTGTCATTTGGCTGGTAGTTTCAGATTTTAGGAATTTCTTTTTTCCTATTTTCACTTGGGACTTAACTCTAAAACTTTGTTTCGATATTCTCATGTCAATCGTCTACAACAACCCTCAATCCTACTGGATGTGTTGGGTTCTTGCCTACTCAATTTGCGTTCATGTCAAGCATATGTTTTTTGCTTTCTTCATTTAGAAGACGAGTCTCTAGTTGATATTCAAATCAGAATCCACATATCTAATACTTGTATATACAATTAATTCCAGGCTTGCAAAATAAACACAAAAAGACGTTGTTGAAAACTATCCTAATTGTATAATCTAGAAAAGGGACACCAATGGAAAATACGGGACAAAGTTTATTATGCGTCTAAAAGCATAGCTATATGTGTCAGGGGAATCTAACATTATTGATCCTACGGGAAGTTCCGTGTGTAATATTATAAATTTGTAAATGTTTAATTAGTTTTCTACTTTGTGCGCTCGTCGTTTATTGCTGGTGTAAATTTTTTTTAAATTGAAGCGAAACGCCAAATGCAATGGTGCGCGCGCGTGTGTTTGCGTGCGTGCGTGAGTGAGCTCACGTGCACGCGCCTGTGTATGAACTTTTGTTTGCTTTGGTGGGTCACGGTTTCTTACCTGACATTCGGAACTCATCTCCATTTTTATATTTGCATCACAAGTGCTCTCATCATCAGAGCTGACTTTTTGTTCTTTTATGGAACCATCTGAATGATGATCTTCTTCGTTTAGAAACTTTTCAACTTCCGGGTGCATATGTAGAAGTTCCATATAATCACTCTCGGAACCGTTAGCAGGAAGAACAACGACAGACTCCACTTTCTGTGCCGTCTCACTCCTACAACATAGTAAACATGGAATTCTTTAAATAGGCATTTACAATATATGAAAAGAAATCCTTATATTTATTTAATTTTACAACAACAAAGTTTCTGTCCCGTCTCGACTCTTACAAAATAGTAAACATGGATTTCAGGCATTTGCAGTATATGAAAAGAAATCCTTCTATTTATTTAATTTTGCAACAACAAATTCTTCATGTCGATGTGATAGTTCCATAGTATGTTAAAGTTTAATGAAAATGTTAGATTATTTTCACGTGTTGAAATTGCTTCATTTAACTATATAATTATGTCGAGCAAACGAAACAGACATTTCAGTGTTGAAACCTGGCACCCATGTACTGTGAAGTATTAACACATTTTGTTGAAATTTTTTCCTTTTTGTTAACAGAATATTTTTAATTTTGGATAGCTTAATATAATAACAGAGCAACGCCATCTATTACTTAAACACTGCTGTTTACATCCCAGAATATGTTGCGACTAGTAGTGTATTTTTGTGTGGTTTTGTTGTCATTGTAAAGCACTGACTGTTTCAATGAATCAAAAAAAGAGACATTTGTGAGTTTTTAAAATTTAAGTTTATGCTTAAATTCCGTTACACAAGTGTATACCATTCGATATTTTATCACATGTTTGTAACTTTTAGTCCATTTACGGTAACGAATCAATAAATTACTTAATATCTGCGCATGGGCAGATCTGACTTCCTCTTTTGCAGAAGAACAGAATTTAGTTACATCAGTTCAAAATAGGGTTTTAAACGGTTTCTTGAACTTGAGGAACTAGGATTTATCATGTCTCGGTAAGTACATGATGGGTTTGAAGCTGTCAGAGTTATAGGTTAACATAATTAGGTTTATTGTAGCGAGTCTCCCAAAGTTTATTGACATGTTTTAAAATTTGAAACTATACGTTTGCCGTACATTGTAGAGTGCAAACATTAAAGAAGATATCAAAGAACGCTACTACAAAGATTGTATCAGATATGAAAGTTCACACAATACACAAAAGAATATAAATTTAAACTTAAGCCTTAAGGTGAAATAGCTGAAATATTATTTAGCCACCTACATACTCGTATGCGCTGACTCAGATACTGTTTATATCGACCTACCATCATAATCACAGTGTTAACAATTGTTCCCACGTACATTCATATGACTGTTTGTTTGTTTGTTTGGGTTTAGCATCCCTTTAACTCGTGCATAGGTCTACCGAGACGGTGTCTGATTGCGACATTGCGCATTTATGGCGACTTTGTAGTGCTGACGCACTGAAATATCACACCACGGACACATTGACATGATACTTCACTCGGTAACATTATCCGGACAACGAGCCAACCAGTCCTCACCCTACCCAGTAATGCTGGGCGCTTAGCAGGGAGCAAAAAAAGTGTCTGAATTTAAAGTCTGGGGTTTTGATCAGACCATGGATTCTAGCACCAGTCTACCAGCACGAAGCGAGCGCTCTAACCACTTGGCCAAAGCGCTGGTATATATGTGACATACACAATTTCAAATTAAAACAGTTCACTAATATTTATAAGAGTATTGAACCAATACTTTGTGTGAGAGAATCTCGCCCCAGACACCAGTTCTAGCTACGAACAATCGCCCTTCAATGGACGCTCAAAAGAAAAGAAAAAATCATGGTTTTTGGAATAGACAAGTCATCTATAAATCAAAACTTTGAAGCCAAAAAAGGAATGACATTTACAAAACAACGTATTCTACTCAAACAATCCCTGAAAATATCTCAGAATTCAGAAACAAATTGAAGTGATTTAATAGGAGCTTAATCTATACTTTATAAACAAGCTTTTATGGGTTTTTTAACACAACACACTTGTGTAGTCCTGTTTATATGACACACTCATTCATTACATGTAATACAATGTACATGTAATACACATACTATGAGCTCATGCAAAATGTCCAATCTCAGCTTTCTGTGAACAATATCTAAAAAACGGCCAGTTTACAAGAACATTTGTATGTTCTTGTATTCTGTTAACTTGTAATAGTAAATTTTATTGTCAACTTTAACAAAGAGTTGACGTTTGTGGATTCATATGCGTGTTATGTTGTTTGTTGACTTTCCTCGTGGCGCCGCCTATATTGTCAATTACGGTAGATAATTCACGACGATTTAGCAATATAATTGGTGTCTGGTGTCTGGAACACAATTTCTAAGGAAAGGAAAGCCTACTATACATTATATCGTGTAGAATGTCATCATGACTTACACCTGTATAGTGAAACGTTAATTAAAATTTACGACGAAATATAATCTTGGTGATTATTCAATGTATAAATAGATCAACGTATTAAATTTATTTTTCTGACACGTGTTACATGACAGGTTTACCAAAGTATAACATCGCGAAAGATGCTTTTAAGAAAGGATACATTCTTTAACATTAATAAACACCTCGCGACTGCAGTGTATATTGTAAGATGTTAGTGAACGCTGACTAGCTGATGTCATCGTCTGTAGATACATTTTCTTCAAATTTGGTACCGAATTCCTTTTTGGAAAAATTGCGTTTACTTCAAATTAAAAATTGTGAACTTAGGTTATAAGGTTATAAATAACCATATTTTAATGACGCATTGAAAGAGAAACTTATAGACTGAGAATTTGCCTTGAAACGTTATCTGTTCCAAGCTTAGATAATGAGAAAAAATCTAAATTCAGAAAGCTTTTTACCTACAGAAAGTCGCGAGGGGTTCCGATCTAAGTACTCATTCTTACAACACGGGACGTAACTCTGTCTCGTTTGAAATTTGCGGATATTTTCAGTCCGTCTAATCATTATATATTGAAAACTAGATAGAATGTTTAGTTTCCGCTTTTAATTTCGCTTTCGATGCCATCATTAAATGTATATGTTAATTTTACTTAAAAACCAATACAAAGAGGAATCTGCGAAACATTTAATGTGTTAATGTTTCTATCTTGGTAAGACTATGCTAAATTATTACTAATAGCAACACATATGACCTGCTCATCTTACTACTTGTGTGTGACAACTGCAATGCAATTAGCGCGAAATCATTTTTGTCCTATCGTTTCATGGAGCATTTTAGAGCGAATTTCAATGGCGACTTTATACAGTGCCGTACCACTTTAATATCACACCGAAGACCGGCACAACGACATGGTACTCAATCTTATTCCCATTATCTTACACCGAGCCAACCGGCCCTCGTCTAACCCGAATGTTGAGCGTTTAGCGAGACGTACCCGGTTTTAACGTGTTAGTAATGTCGCGGTCAGGGATCGAACCCACGACCTCCCGCACACGAAGGGAACGCTCATCAAACTCAGCTACCGCAGCGAGTGCGTTTTCAACAGTCATTGTTGATTTGTGTTTCGAGTATATACTCGGCATGAAACGTATGCATGTACCTAATGCGAGTACAACACCACTTGCTCTTAATTAACTCTTAAAAAACTAATATGAGACCTGAAAATATTCGCACTATGCAAAAAGCAATATACAGACGTCGACTACGTGTCCTGGCTACGGTTGATGTACATTAAGAAAAATATGCATACACTTCAACGCAATGTACTTGCTATAGATACACTGACCCAAAACTATTTTCAAATTAAATGAAATACAATTTCTTTTCAACTTTGTGCGGCTTGCACATTTTTATTGGCGTCTTTTTATTGTGAACTTACTATTACAAACTGTGTTGATACATAAACGTCAAGTATCTGGTAAGAAAAGTCGACCTATTTTTCAAAGTTATAAATGAGCTAGATTTGTCATGGCTTATTGAATAAAGTTAACAATGATTGCAGACCGGTAGGGTAACTGACCGCTTTGCTAAGTAACCCAACGATCGACAAACAAGCAATTAATAAAATGTTTCAAATTCTATTACATTTGTATTACGCAATACAGCACCATGATGCGCGATGGTGTGTGCTGGTGTGCGCGCGCGCGTGCGTGTGTTACTGTATGTAACGATGTATAAATATGAGAGAGAGAGAGAGAGAGAGAGAGAGAGAGAGAGAGAGTCTTTGAAATTTACACCAAAACATTAATAAAGCATGCACAATTTTACAGAACATCAATTTGCATTCTCTCACTCATATTATATAGTGATTTCTGAGCTACATCGATATGTTTACGCAAGAATAAGTTTACGCTAGATCGTACATCACTCGCTTGTCGACGACTTTACAGTCCGTCAATGACTTAACATCGTAAATAAACACGTAAGAAGCTTAAAGTACAGACATTGCAAAAGTGACAATTTATACATACGTGCATTTGAGGGATGTTTGTAAAATCTGCAAATAACTTTTAACCAAAATGCCAAGTATGTATGCGCCTCCTACGTGTGTTGAATCAGAATGACATTCGGACACTAGGACGCCATGTTGAAACTATTAACCAGATGGCTGTAGTAATGATGAAACGCTACAGGTAACATAGTATTTAAAATGCGAAGCGCTTGGTTAAATACACAAACTTTTGTGTGGAGGTAAAGAAAAATACTATCACCATAGAGAAGGAGACAGAGCTACGAGGTCTTATTGCAACGTTAAATACTATCAACTTTCAGCCGCACACATAAAATATCGCTGGCGTCCACGACACGAACGATGGCCATTCATCATAGGGACATATGAAACTTTACGCAACATTTCACGCCGACCTTCTGTTTGTAAATATTTCTCGTGAGAAAAGAAGTTGCATCGTCCAGGAAATTGACCCATGAAGACACAACCATAGATTTTTAGGTTTTTATTGAAAAGCGATAACCAAGTAACTATTTTCCTTTAAAGTGTGTCACCCAATTAGTGGCACTTGTCATATCTTTTGAAATTAAATTTTACTAACGCTTAAAAGAACTCTTCTGAAAGAGAGTTAAGTTTAGTGCATATGGAAAAGAATACCCGAACGCTCGCTTTTTTTCATATCCAATGCCAATAAATTTCAATGGGCAAAATACAAAACGTAAGAAACTGTAATTTAACAATTTAAACAGAATTACCTAACTTACAAAGATTACACGATTGTATTGATAGGATTTCTTCAATCGTTAGAGACTGAAGTCTCCACTGAAAATTGTGTCTATCTTTGCAATCGGGTAACTTGATCAAAAACAACAAATAGAAGCAAGTCTTTATCTGATATCAATCCAGCCTGAAGTACATATTGTGGTGCCACACTAAATCTATTTATCTACTTAAATCGCACCCCTGTATTACGGAGTTCATGTGTAGCCGAATGTGAATGAAAATGTACGAGTTCATGTTTCAGATAATGGCATTTTTCAATTGGTACAACAATCATCATAGAGGAAAGAGACATCATCAATTGAATCTACATCTTAACCACTTCTACATATGTTTACTTCAAGTTACTTACATAGTGATAGTCAACATTCAAAAAGCGCAGAACAACATTCAAATAATCAACATTCAAGGAGCGCACAGTGTAGATATGAATTATCAGCATTCAAGGAGCGCACAATTAGATATGAATAATCAACATTCAAGGAGCGCATACTTAGATATGAATAATCATGTTTGTTTGTTTGTTCAATTAGGGCTTAACGTCACGTCCAGAATATTTCACCGATATATAGTGACAAAAGACCAAAGGAGAAAAACCAAAAGATAGGACAGGAAGAGAAGCGGCGACATGAACGGGAAACGAAAGGAATAGAGATAGTTCAGAAAGAAGGATGAGCCCACGCAACGGCGTTTTACATTCAAGGAGCGCACAATGTAGATATGAATAATCAACATTCAAAAAGCGCAGACTGACAAAATTCAAATAATCAACATTCAAGGAGCGCAGACTTAGACATGAATAATCAACATTCAAGGAGCGCACAATGTAGACAGCACTATAAAGTCACCATAAGTGCGCACTGTCGCAAGCAGACATCGTCTCGATATGACCTATACATGAGTTTAAGGGAAGCTAAACCCAAATAAAATAAACAAACAAAGATATGAATTACCAGCATTCAAGGAGCGCACAATGTAGATATGAATAATCAACATTTAAGGAGCGCACAATGTAGATATGAATAATCAACATTCAAGGAGCGCACAATGTAGATATGAATTATCAGCATTCAAGGAGCGCACAATGTAGATATGAATTATCAGCATTCGAGGAGCGCATAACCAGATTCAATTAAATAGAAGAACTCTGAATCAGAGAAGGATCAAACATTACAGTCCTATGCTAACACAAGTGTATACTGTTTTCACGTGTAATGTAGGTCAACAGCGTTGAAAGTTTGTCTTGTTTAAATAGTATAATTCCGACAATCTGCGACAATGGCACCGATATCGCCATTTATATCGATCAAAGAGCTAGTCAATGCTTTACAATTACCTTCAATAAAGCATAGAGTGTGGTGACCTGTTGTAATGTCTATACCCACTATCTGTGTAATGACATCAGTTAAAAAAAGAAAACGGTCTTGAATTTGAGATAGATGGATGAAGTCTTAAACACCTCTTAATAGTATACAACTAACACGTCACGTCGACTGAAATCCTAACATTATTGTATTAAATTTAGCCTATTAACAATAGAGAAATGGTCTCGCACATTTTAAGCAGCACCGAGACTTATAAAAGTGTATTTATGTCAGCTTGTATTGCCAGGCGTTGATGTGATATACGTCTTCGAAATGTCGCACTTGTCGCCAATACATCATTCGAACTCTGTAGAACTGTGACAGTTAAACTTTCACGTCCTGGCACCAAGGTATACGAGAAATGCACAGGTTACACAACTTTTATAACAATGAAGGAAATGTGTCGCATAACTGTCGTTTTGTTTTGTAAAAATGAAATTGATAATAAAAATTTTAATTAAAAAAAAACCTGTCATAACGATTGCATCGTTATTGTTTCTGTGGTTGTCTGTAGCCAGTCCGTCCGAAGTAGATCTATACAATGTTGTCTTCATGTATTTATTGTCTAACAAGCGATATATTTGAAGATAAATTATGCATATGTGATCTTGTATACAATTCTGCCTTGAACTACAATGCAACCTGCTCTAGCGACCACCGCTATAAAGATACCATCTGTACATAAAGACCACCTCAATACAAAACAAAAAGAAATAGGATCAACAGAACAAACGTTATTGAGAAACAAACAATAGCTTCATCAAAAAGTCACCACCACTTTTTTTCTGGTCTCTAGTGTGGTCTATAGTGTGGTCTTTATAGACAGGTTTGACTGTACACCTTTAGTTGTTTTGACTTGCAGAACACATTTTAGTGCGCCAAGCCTAAGATTCACGCAATTATTGATAAAACTGAACACATTTAATTATTTTTAAATGACATCCTAATCTCAGACGCATATGACCAGTTTTTCTTCGTTCTTTCTTATTAACCGTCATGTTTCGATTTTCAAGATTTTATTAACTTAGTAAAACAAAATTCATTCACAGATGTTTCTAAAACACAAGGCGTAAAAGCCGGAAACTTTTTTCTTTTTCTATCTCGATAATGGTGATAAATAATAATAAAAGAAACAACAATCAACAATGTTGACGCATGCGCCCACGATCTCACCCACGACGGTTGTATTTATAATCGATGAGAATGACTCAGATGAAATGTGTATGACACAGAATTTAATTATGAAATGGCTTGACCTTGAATAAACATACATAACATGCAGTTTAGTGTCCTATAAAATATGTTCCAGGCAAAAAACATACATCTAAATGTAAGCGGACACTCAACGTCACTAGAATTATTGGTCCCTATGAATATTCAAGATTTTCGAGATTTAAAATATATCCCACAGTTCTTGAGGGTCGTTTAAATGCAAAACCTAAGTGTTTCAAATGTAACATTGCATATTTTAGGAATTGCGACAAAAGAGTAAATTGATGTGATGGCATCGCCCATTTTGTGTCCAATTTCTTGCATAATACTCGAACACGCGTTAAAGCGACAAAGCAGTGTGTATATTTCTTGTAGACATAAAAGACATAACATTGAGAAAATACCTTAAAATGCTCATAAATCAGAAATATTAATAACTTTGAAGCAAGTCAGTTCCCTTTACCCTGATACATTATGTACGCCTACACGATATGAGCGTTTATCGATGAAACGGCACCCTCAAGCATAACCAAGGTATATATTTTATTAAAATAAGATCTGCAATGTTCTCAGGAAGTTCCAATGCATTTTAACAGCAACAGTAACAACCTAGTATACCTCTCAATGAATGGCAATCATCTAAATAACTTGCACCATAAACTAAAACATGTTTACGCTGACGTTCACGCTCATGCTCACGCCGGGATACCGTTATAGTTCTGTGTTCTTCGAACAGGCGAGCTAAAAATTAATGTTTTATTTCAAAAAATGTATTTTGGTCAAAAAACTAACACAACTTGTCTAATAAATTAATTTGAATAGGTCTGTTACCAAACAATCCAGACACCAACATCACTAGAGAGAAATCTGAAACAGGCATATCTTCAAACAATCCAGACAAAAACGCCAATCGTGAGAGAAATCATACACTCTGGAAGGGTTTGGTTTTTTAGCCTAGACGAGATTCCACAATTTTAAAAGCATAATTTACCTTTCTTCTCCTTCATCGTAAATATCTTCTGTGGTTTCTATGTTTTGTCCTCCAAGTCGGACTCCACTTTTATCTATGGCGGGAAGGTTGATGTACTCGTGGAGCAGCGCAGCCGCTGAAGCAGTTGTATCTTCGCCGCCATTGATGGCCGTTGTCGCTGCCGTAAGAGGGTGTCCAAAGAACGCTTGAATGTCGTCTGGTGGACCGTCTCGGTCAGACCGACGCTTTGGTTGTTTGCCATTTTCTGTTTTGGGGTTAGGTGGTTTGTCGGATGTCCTGAAAATAGACAAGAACAGGTAAGTAACAGTCTACAGATATGAGAAAATAGTGAAAATAATAAGTGTGCATTGTGATCTAAGTGTTTAGGCCATTATTTACCAATACTTTGTTTCACCTACCCACACTTTTTGATGCATACAGGTAGATATTAAGATAGGTTTCCTTTTTTTCAATTTCTTTTTTACAGTTTCAAAATGTTATTCTCGTCATATCAAAGAAAAGGTTAAATAATATAAAAAAAAAGAAAAACAAATAATTTAGGCTACAGCAAACAAATATTTTATTTTTTCTTAGACCTTAAGTTACTAAACATGCATGTTTGGTACACATATTTGCAATTCTCTACCACCATTCCTCAATTGTTTTCATTAGAACACGAGTACTTAAAGTAATCTTTTATTTAAATATGGGCTAGTTCAAGGTTAATTATTTATGAAACATGACGTCAAACACAGGCCATCTTCAAAAGTAAACCGAATAGTGATATTTGGTATATGAGAAAGATGCTTATCTATGACAGTGATTGATGCATCGGCATAATCACTTTGATAAAAGTAAATTTATGTTTTTTACTCTGTATACATGAGTACCCATTCTTTATTTCTCTATACATATTTCATACTTCTAGATTTTTAAAGGTACGTGTACAAATGCTTGTACGCGACAGCTGTTAACTTTCAAAGTTTATTTATGAGCTAACTTATTCTGAATATGCATATTAAGCACCAACTTAAAATGCAAAATAAATATTCATTCGCTTAATGTTGGTCAACGTTTAGCATAGATTACAAGACTGGATTAAATTAGCAAACTCCGAGTTTCTTTAAAATTTTCAGACAGAAATGGAGAATGAACATAAGTTTGGTGATAGGAGCTGCACTCGAGAGTGTAGACAACAAATACATAACATACAAGTGTACTCTATGATCCGTAATGCAACTTTTGACATAAACGAGGTTTAAAAGTTAAACGCGATGTATATCATGTATAGTAGCTCAGAAATAGAGAATGCTCCCCTTGTACAATTGGTACTAGGCTAGTCAATAACAAAAAACATTAAGATTCTTGGCTCAGATGACCTTACATATAACGAGTAAATTGCGTGATTATTATTGTTGTTGACAAACTACAGTGACGTCATGACTTAGTTATCTTCATTTCTAATACTTCTAGTTGCCTTTTACTTCTTAGTTTATGTTGTGGTTAGACTGGTTCTCTCCCTTTGTCCGTTCATACATTTGTATAACGGAGCGCAGCCCTGGCAAAGAGAACCAGTTTAATAATGTTATGCACATGCTAGAGCTGCTATACCCTAAGATCTCTGAAAAAATATCAATAAGCACAAAGACTTTCAAAAGAACGAAACTACGTCATCAGTAATGACGTCACAAGGAGGTCGATGCAGGTGCTTGAAGGTGGGGATTGGATCCAATCGCATGCTTTTATTTGCATTGGCTTTCTGTGACTTTTATTTGCATGTTTTGATAAATAAATTTATTCAGGCATGTTTGCAAAATTAAAGGTATGTGTAATCGCTGGTGGGTGCTTTGAATAAACAGGATTTGAAATCCCTAATCACAGAAAAGTTAGATAACTATAATACATGTATGTATGATTTTCTTGCAGTACAAAATATATGATATGTTTTCAATACATGGCGATGTATTTGCAGCTTCGTGAGGAAGTTGCTGAAGAAAGAACAACATCCTGCCTCGTGGTCTGACATTTTGTTCTCCTCCAATAACAGAAACAATAACGGTGCATATCTGCATCAGGATTATCAATAATTGGCAAAAAAAAAAATTCTGGTTCCGTAACTGGTTTGATGGTATATATGACATACAAGGACACATTTATCACATGATCAATGCTGTGCACGTGGTTATGTGGCGGTTATACAGATTGAAAACTTGTGGAATTAAGAACTTTGACTTTAATTAGATTAAAGAATGTTGTTGTTTAATTCCTGTCATTCTACAACTTTCCGAGTGTGAAATAACACAGTTAAGTTAATTGTTTCAAATACATGTGCACGATGATAACAGTTCTTGTTATTATATTGTCTCCGTGTATAAACATCATACAGTATAAAACATCATTTTGAGTCACAGAATTGTTCTTTTTCACTACGAAAAAAACTAATGGATCAGTGTCGACTGTGAAGTTTCTCATATAGATGGATAAGATAGATAAAATGCAAGAATTAAATTTAAAAAAAAAATATCCCACTATCAAGAAAAAACCTAAAAAAATAATTTAGCACTTCAGAAATAAAGATATATCATAAAATTAAAAAAAAAATTCTTTGCGTTTACAATTCAATAGCTGTCTCGTGTTTCTGTACTTATGATTGTAATGCTGTCGTTTCACACGCAACTGGAATACCTTATAACAAAAGGTGACCTTTGTGAAGGCTAGGGCATAGTAATTAATACAACCATACATTAAAGTCAGCGAATTTTTTATTGGCAATTGTTACCATAAAATAAAATGCATATATACTATTTTTTCTGCATGCCACTGTTCGTTGACCCCATGCATATTCTCCAATACACAAATTTAATGTCACTGTGATCTTCACTGATACCTCATCTTGAGGTTACCAAGTTTAAAACTAAGTTGATTTTACAATCGTTCTTCATCAGTTATTTTTAATATTTGTCAACGCATTTTATCGTAATTATCTCATATATAGTCAGTGTATTAATTTTCCAATTGATTTGATTATGTTCAAAATGTTTGCACGAGGCTGTGCCGAGTTAAATCATTCTACTGTCTATGTTACTGTTTGGAATGCAGCTTCATTAGTAAGTTATATAGGTAGATAAACTCAATAAAAGCGCTACTAAAATGTCCCATGTTTCACATGAACCTTCTTAAAATATATGGTATGAAGAAGATTTAGTGTACGCAATCTAAGCATAAACTGAACCACGCAATTTTTTTCTGTTTAAGCTTCCAGTGCACACTCTTAACGTATTGTACGCCATATAAAGGACGCAATGTCAATATAGAATATCAATGCATGTCAACTGCGTTCAAATTTTATATGTTTTCATACACCCATTGTCCAAAATAAAATTAAAATGCTAAGGTCGTACACTATAAGTTATGAACTTTATATATTGATAAAAAAAACAGCTTCATAACACGGAAGGTAGACACAGACATCTTTTATCAACACCTTGAACTTGATCAGACGTATAAAAGTCACA
>JAUMGZ010014323.1:0-10092 GCA_032359645.1 Pododesmus macrochisma | reverse complement strand
TCGTGCAGAGCTATTCAACCCTTGTGGGAAGAAATAATTAGATGGTTAAATAATACAAATATGTAGTACATATCATCATAAGAAATCATACAATTACCTTGTAGCACATATCAGAGACCATAAAACAATCTTGCAGTTCACAACACAGATCATACACTAATTGAGTAGTAAACATCAGAGACAATACAATAACCTAGTAGCACACATCAGAGACCATGCAATAATAATGTAGCACATATAAGAAACAATACACTAATCTTGTAGAACACATCAAAGATCATAAACTAATATTGTAGAACATCAGTGATCATACATCAATCTTGTAGAACACATTAAAGATCACACAGTAATATTGTAGAACACATCAAAGATCATACACTAATATTGTAGAACATCAGAGATCATACACTTATCTTGTAGCACACATCATAATTCATACATTCATCTTGTAAAACACATCAGAGATTATACACTAACATTGTAAAACATCAGAGATCATGCAATAATCTTGTAAAACATATCAGAATGCATACACTCATCTTGTAGAACACATCAGAGATCATGCAATAATTTTGTAGAACACACAATAGATCGTACACTAATCTTGTAAAACACATCAGAGATCATACACTAATCTTGTTAAACACATCAGAGATCATTCACTTATATTGTAGCACACATCAGAATTCATACACTAATCATGTAGTACACATCAAAGATCATACACTTATCTTGTTAAACACATCAGAGATCATACACTTATAATGTAGCACACATCAGAATTCATACACTAATCTTGTTGTACACATCAAAGATCATACACTAATCTTGTAGAACACATCAGATTTCATACACTCATCATGAAGAATACATCAGATATCATACACTAATCTTGTTGTACACATCAAAGATCATACAGAAATCTTGTAGAACACTTTAGAGATAATGCAATAATCTTGTAGAACATAACTAAGATCATACACTCATCTTGTAGAACACATCAGAATTTATACACTCATCTTGTAGTACATATCAAAGATCATACACTAATCTTGTAGAACATATCAAAGATCATACACTAATCTTGTAGAACACATCAGAGATCATGCAATAATCTTGTAAAACACACAAGAGATAATGCAATAATCTTGTAGAACATATCAGAATTAATACACTTATCTTGTAATACACATGTTTGAATATCTTTGGTTGTAATTATATTTGTAAACCACCATAAAACACTCTGTTTTAACTAGATGTGTTGGAAAAGACAAAGTTTTCTGGAGTAGTTTCAACTCTTTAAATACTTATTAAACAAAACGTAATTATAACATGGGAACTATTTTTCTTAAGAAAAGAGCGTTTTTTTTATAAATTAAAAGTGACAGATTAATGATTATCCTTTCATCCTATATTCATTTGGTTTTGTTACGTAATAACTTGGTATAAATGCTTCTTAAATCTGTCATGTACACACATAAACAGAAAATGGAATTCGTCATCAATATAGTCACGTACACACACATAAACAGATAATAGAATTCGTCATCAATATAGTCACGTGCACATACATTGCAATATCTTTTTCCGTGTGTATGCTTTGCACGGACGGTTTTATTGGAAATTTAAAAATTTGATGTTTGCAGTTTAGTAATAAATAGTCAATTTAGTTCAGACTAACGAACTAAGTAGTTTCCAAAGCAAAATTCGGTTTTGAACACCGAGTAATATTTACCTCTTGGGTAACTAGAAACAAGTTCTAACAAAATCTTATCAAAATGTCAATATGACACTATAACATGGTCTATGAATACATGTTATCGCAATGCAAATAAAACCTGTTTGACTAAGTTCATATACGAAATCAATATTAATATGGATTAACAATTGTAAACGCACTAAAAACAGAAAGATTCTATACATAAACTTAATAAGGTATTTTTTATACTTCATAAAATATATTGTTTTGTTATTAAAAGTTAGATTACCTTGCCATATTTACAAAAACAGACTATATTTAAATTAGATTAAGCAGCCAGGTTAACAGACTCTTGCCTGTTCACGTTAAGATTATAAATCAATAGTTTCATAAAAGAGTAATTATATAATTGTTACCTTGTAAATTTAATGAATTAATACTTGATAAACCACGTCAATGATCCGCAACTGAATTGCGCGCCAAACGTATTATATACGTTATAAAGTACAAAATTGACCTCAATTTCCAGTCATTCGCACGTCATTATTGTGATCCCTGACTACATGTATCCTTAATTAAGACAAACGTAATAATGTAAACCACTTGCTTTGATAATGCGTTGTGAATTTTACATGTTTTAGAAAAAGAACTTTCAAACGAAGTTGGGTGCATATAAGGGGACACATATGTCCTTAACGCGATCTGAGGGTAAAGGACATACATGTCCTTACCGCTGTCAAGGGGTAAACTTGAACATAGACTTTTCCAAGACCCAAAAGTGAAAATGCCGTTTTTAAGACGTAGAATGCCATTGTTAGGTTCTTGCTACTCCATAGTTAATTAGATAGAATGATTACTTTTGCATGAAACTATCATATAGGATGATCAGATTCTCAAAAGGTAAAATTAAGCTCGCCCGTGCATTAGGGGTGCGTTGTGACCCCCGTGGTATCGTTGGCGCCAACATTTGACATGTAAAACAAATGCTAATTTTAGAATGCTATGCTAGATTTTCGCTATCTATAGAAATAAATAATATCGTGTTTTAAATAGCAAATTTAATCCCCTTCACAGTGATAGTATAAAACTTAGGGCTATATAGTACCAGATCTCGGGGAAATGGGCATTCGTGGTAGGACTTTTAGAAAAATAGTGCAAAAACCGGTACTGCCTACTTCAGAGCCCACGAAAACAGTTAACATTACTACCAACTGCTGGCGCGTCAAATGAACATAAATATGCACTTATTATATATCTGTAGAAAGAAGAGATGACGGAAAACGAAACATTTAAAGATAATAGCTATATGTCATAGCACGGCTAAGATATGCGAGTGCACAGTTTGGGCGATTACCCATAGGCTTCAGCATGGAGGCAGTTGGCCTGAACCCCCAAAACTAAATAGCAGCGATGGATACGATAATTGACTTTGACAGATCAAATCGCTCAATGTGTAGTGCAAACTGTACATGATTATCCTAGTTTTCAAATAAAATGTATTTTTGCATGAATTAACGTCAAAGATTTTTTTTGTAAGGTGGTGCACGTATGTTTCTGAATTCCTTGGGATTACACATCGTCTTAAACAACGTGACGTTACATTAACCCATTTGACGTCTACAATCGAATTGGAAGACACGCAACACAGTGGGAGGGAAAATCTTCAAAATAGCTCGTTGTCTTCAAGTTTTTAAATTTAATATAACTGTCACAAGAAGACGAATGGAATAACAAGAAGTTATGATTAGTGTAAAGATAAAATATAAAAACCATTTGAAACCACTGCACCATTGAAAGATATTTAATTAGGTACAACGTATTACGCGTTTCGTATAATTCAACAATCCGTTAATTTGTCATAACATCGAGAAAAATGGCGGTTGGATCCACAAATGTTGCCGAATTCTCAACGAATTTCCTGAATTAAAGCATATTTTGGTAATTATTCAACTTCACAGGTGTGACACTTCGACCTCGTCAGTCATTTTCTTTCAGGTACTATCAATTTTTTGACGATTGAGTGCAGGAGAAAAATATTAGTATTATTATAAATATTATGTTTAATTATTATTATTATACATGTACATATGTTTGTATGAGTGATTGTGCATTTATATCTAATATATATTTTTGTTATCTGTAACCATTCAAGGAGAGGGCTAGCCTGCTGCCCAATTCTTGTTACAAATTGATTTTTGTAATAAAATATTGAAATTGATATTGCGCATGATACATGTTGCATGTCTTGAATCCAGTCATACGTGGACTCCTTTTCTATATAAATAATAATCATCTGTAGATTAATTGTTGCATTAAGATTCAAACGGTTAATAGCTACTAGTTTAATCATTTAATAATTCGCTCATTTTTATAGAACAATATCAAGTAAATTGATTTTGCAATGTTGATTTGTTGATCCTATTCAATTTTGGTTTTTTCACGTTGGCTCATCCTTCTTTCTGAACAATCTCTTTTACTTTCATTTCCCGTTCCTTTCGCCGCTTCTCTTCCTGTCCTATCTTTTAGTTTTTCTCCTTTGGTCTTTTGTCACGATATCGGTGAAATATTCTGGAAGTGACGTTAAACCCTAATTAAACAAAAAATCTATTACTCTGTAACATTAACCATCTGGAGTTGCATTAAACTCAATTTGAAATAGAGCATGCTTGATAGGCCCGTTCACACGGTAAATCAAGGTTCATAAACCTTGCTTTATTCAACTTTTTTGTTTAAAAAACCTTGATTGTTCACACGGTAAATCAAAGTTTTTACAACACACTGTTGGTACATGTGAATATTACCGCCAGAAAGTCACATGTCCATGTATCGTGACATAGCAGGTCTCCGTTTGGTCAAACTGTTCAAGGATGTGATGGTGGTGGTTGGGTTGTGGTAGCGCTTGTGTTGTTGGTTGGGATAGGGCTGGTTGTGGTTGTGGTGGTGGTGGTGGTGGTGCTGGTGGTTAAGGTTGGGTTGGTGGTAGTGGTGTTGGTTGTGATGGTTATGGTTGGGTTGGTGGTGATGTATTGAAGATGTCTTAAGTGATCAGTGGTCAAAAGTGATGAGTAATCAAGGTATCCGGAGTGGTCAGTGTTTAAGAAATCCGAGTGACCAGTGGTCAAAAAGCTAGCAGTGGTCAAAACGTCCGGAGTGGTCAGTGGTCAAGATGTCCGGAGTGACCAGTGGTTAAGGGTGGTCAAGGATGTTCTGTACAAGAAGTTTATGAAAATTAGTTATAATAAATGATAGATAAACTTATAATTAGAACGGAAACGAAAATCGCGGAATCTGAAGTCGTTAATGCCCCCTCTTGGCAGGGAAGAGTTATGGCCCGTAGATTATTCCGATCCCGATCCAGTTTAGAGTGTGAAAGCCCACCCTATATACTACTAACATTGACCTACCGTTTGCTCTATTGATCCCATTCAGTCGTACTTTCTATTCTGACCGACTCATTATTCAATCAATTCTTCTACAGAACATATGAGGTTTAACTTGTAATTGTCCCTTCTGGATTTCATATTTTCATTGATTTACGACGCAAAACTTGAAATAAAATACAAAAATAATACTCAACGTATTTGAGCTTGACAATTAAAATGTATCGGAAGAGTTTTGTTCTATACTTTACCGCAATTCCTCCATCCCCAAATGTATGGTTTAGGTGTAGGTTTGAGGATAAAGTTAGATCCTAAGGATATAAATCCCAAGACGATGAGAACATTTAAAAACTTCATAATAAAATATATCTTGGCGGTGTGTGTGCTTTCTTTTAGAATTAGATTATAGCAATAGCATAGATAAAACGGACAATTGGAAGAGTCCATATTAAATATTGGTTCACCTCATAAAGCATGTATTTTCATCACTGAAAGTGCTAATTAACTAAAAAGAAGAGAATTTACCTCAGGACTTAAATTTGATTCCTCCCTTCAAAATTATGGTCAAAACATTAAGATATATATACAACTTGAACATTTTTTGAGTTTGCGTTTTTGGAATCGTCCATTACTGATTCCACAATGTACTGCACTAGGTATATACGTGTAAGTGTCTTATCTACACCTGTTACGAAGCCATAACATGTGTGACTGTTTTTATGTTCATGGACTTATATCTTTTGAATATAGTCCTAGGTCTTCGTATCTTCTACTTTATCACGCCACACAAAGTGTACAAGAATATGATGGGGCTACGGTAGCTTAGTGGTTAAAGTCGCCGACTTGTCGCCTGTCACCTCCTAGGTTCGATTCCCGTCCGGGACGGCCTAGTGTGAGAAAGTTGCCAGTTACTTGCCGTAGGTCGGTGGTTTACTCCGGGTACTCCGGTTTCCTCCACCACTAAACTGGCACGTCCGTAAATGACCCTTGCTGTTGATCGGACAATAAGCCCTTAACACAAAAACATACCAGAATATGAAGATCGGCAGATTCCGATGAAGTGGATTTATGCACTTGACCCAATATAAAATAAATAATAAACGATAAGAAGCAGAATCTTCATAATTGCATAACAATAAGACTAAGAAAAGATTAAACAAATCTAAGTATACGATCTCATCCTTTTAATACGGTATCATATAGGTAGTAAACGAAGTTTAGCGAAAATTGTCTTGCGATAGATGCACTGACCCCTAAACACGCAATGGTAATGTACATCAAAACCTACTAGTACAAAATATTATATAATCATCATTTCTTGGGTCCGAAGATAACCTGACTGTGAACGTTTGACCTACATTTTCTTTGTGTGTTTTTCTTTTTATCAACTTTTCCCCTTATTTGCCATTTCTTTTGAATATTTGGCCTTGTTCATTTTCTATGCAACATATTTCAGTTTTTACTGTTGCTTCCGAATAATTGTTATACTAAACTTTCTCAAGGAGCCATTGCTATGTGCGAGGCACTCCGTCATGTATTACCGATTCACAACATTCTGCAAGTTATGTTTGAGTTATATAGACCTAAGAGGATAAAGCTTAATCCCCTTTCCTACGGATACTTTCTTCCAAGTTTGGATGCAATTGATTTAGTGGTTTTGAAGAAGTCGAAAATGTGAAAAGTTAACGACGGACGACGGACGGGATTTGTATGAGAAAAGTCCACCTTGGACCTTAAGTCTTTTGGTCTAGATGAACTAAAAACGGGACTCTTTTCAAAAGACAAATCCATGGATATGGGCAAACCATAGGAAAACGGAAAACGTGCAAGCACAGAATAAACATAAAGAAAATAAAGTAAAAAGGAAACACATCGAATTATATTAAAAACTAGAAGCAAAACCAGGTGTCCGGGAAGAAGTGCATTTCCCGCTCACACCATTATTGATATTAATAATACATGTAGTTGACTTAATTTTCTGCTTAATTTGAATTTTGTAGAATTTGGAGGACATACTTTTTAACAAATTATTAAAATATCAAGGGACACTAACTTTACTCCATCAGAATATGAAAGCTCGTATGCAATTGTGTAAAGGAGTGGCGATGAAAAATTGTTTACAAACAACAGCGGACACATGGTTTTCAGAATACCAGCCCAGAAAATATGGTTCTGATATTTCTAATAAGGAATCAACATACCAAGTTTGGTTTGCATTCAACAAAAGTAGCTCAATGAACCCAAATACACATTAATAACTTAGTAACAAACCCTAAAAGTGCGCCTCTTTCCTAACAGGGAAACAATTCGGTCAAGTTTTACTTGAAGCAAAACAGTTGAACTACACATACAACATAGGCATCACTAATAGTCTCCGTGATAGACTTCAAGGTCGCCTACAGGCCATGGTCACTGCCGTTATTATGCGTTGTTTTGTTCTGAATGGGTTGGTTTAAGAACATCATAATTGACATCAACTGTCACATAGATAGTCTTGGAGGTCATTTAGAGGAAATGACAAAGACATTCATAACTAAATATGTAAATCGAATTTCTCTTAATAGCTTTCAAGATCACTTAGATGTCATGGTCAAGGTATCTTAAACAATTTTTATTCCGATAGCTTGATGTAAGAATGTAACACTAATAGTCTTTTGAGAATGGTAAAAGAACTATAGAACACTGTCCCGTCAGCAAGGGCCCCGCTAAGTGTATTCTGTCGATTAATTGCTTGTCGCAGATGTGAGGAAAATTGAAAACACAATAATCAGAAATGGAGAATTACTCCAAGAAAAACACATTTAGACAAAATCTGTGAAAAAGGGAACTACTCCCATAAAAACTTGGAAAAATGAAATATTGCAAGTGCGCAACTTAAGAGGGTGCTGTTCATGTTTACCAAGATTTATAAATATACGTCCAGAATCTTTCAACGATATTGTGATAAGAAGACCAAAGGAGAAAAAACATAAGATAGAACAGGAAGGAAGCGGCGATAGAAACGGGAAACGAAAGTAATAGAGATAGTTCAGAAAGAAGGATGAGCCCATGCAACAGCGTTTCCGCCTAGTCTTTTATCGAACTTTACATGGGGATCTTTATCGTGCCAGGGGGTTAACAATCCCTGTACACGGGACCGCCAGCTTAGCGTCCCCTCCGATGGACATGCAGATCTTTGTCTGGCCTCTACCCTTCAACCTGACCGACTTGGGTGACCCTACTAGAAGCACAAGTTTCCGCCAGCATATAGCTCTCCGGATCATCGAGACGCACAAACCTCCCTACCGCGATAAGGTAGCTAGCACAGTGGAGTAAAACACTAGAAGCGAAACCAGGTGCTCGCGATATGGTAGTCGTTTCCTGCTACACATGTGTCACCTGCCGCAATGCCTCCGTGTCATTCCGGTGTATGGTAACCTATTCCACTGTTTAAAAGAAGGAGCAAGTGTCACCATAAGGAAACGTCACAGATATGGTGACGAAAGAGCAAAGGAGAAAAACCATTACCAGGAGAGGAATAGAAGTAGCAACATTATCAATAAAGCAGAGCGGTAAAGATACGGCGACGAGGAGTAAACTCCCCCCTTATTTTTACCGTGCATTCCTCTTGTTATATAAATATATTAATAAAGATATATATATATATATATATAATCAAAGATAGACAGACGGACTGACTGACTTTTGATGGAATGACTGAGTTTGGATGGAATGACTGATTGACTTACTAACAATTAATAAAGGGGTTGCCGCCGAAATGTAAATCAGTCAAGCACACAAATTTAGAATACAGGCAAGTATGAAGCCAAATTAATGTCAGGTAGAAACTCAAACTATGGCGTAATGAAACTCAAACTATTACGTAAAGAAATTCATACTATGACGTAGGGATAATGTCTGTAATTATCTGTAATTAATTGTAAGAAAGTATAACAAGGGTAATGAGGACAGATGGGGTAATGACGACAGATGACACCGCGACAGCGGAAGTGATGAATAAATACTGTTCAAGCGTCTTTGTCGAGGATAAAGATGTTAACCTACCACCAGTGGATAAGAGAAATGTAAATGAGCCATTTTAATATATTGAAATCACAGACAAAATAGTAGAGACAGTAATAAAGAAAGTCGATCCAAATAAGTCACCGGGACCAGACGGACTCCACCCAAGTCTATTCGTAAAAACTCTCCAAAGAATAAAAATCCATTATCTATAGTGTTCAAGAAAAAGCTGGACGATGGCATACTGCCTGCTGAAATGAAACATGCCAACGTCAGCCCAATATTCAAAAAGGGGTCCAAAAGGGAGCAGAGTAACTATAGGCCTATAAGCCTAACATCAGTTCCGTGTAAAATTATGCAGCGAATAGTTCGAGATATAATCCTCAGACATATGGACGATAACCACCTTTTTACAGACTGCCAACACGGATTTGGGCCTTAAAACCGTGTATAGAAGACTGGTCACAAGCCTTTGACCAAGGCATTTCAGTAGATGTTATATATATATTGACTTCAGCAAGGCTTTTGACAAAGTATCACATCGTCTTTTGCTGTATAAACTGGAAAAGTACGGGAATGAAGGCAGCGTGCTGAACTGGATAAAGGGGTTACTTCTGGGTTCGGAACAAAGAGTAGTAATAAATGGCTCTATCTCATCACCAGTGGAAGAAGTCAACGGAGTGCCCCAGGGGAGTGTACCAGGGCCGATACTTTTCCTTCTATTTGCAAATGACATGCCAGAAATTGTCAAATGTCTAGTCAAGTTAGTTGCGGATGACACCATGCTGTACTCGAAAATCACTAGCAACGAAGACAGGATCTGCCTCCAAAATAGTGATAACACGAATTGCTTTGTTTGGTAAACGTCACACAATTGCAAAAATTAATTAAAATAGATCAGGGTTGAGCTCTGAATTGAACCCCTACCTTTACTTAACGCATATTCAAGTAGCAGAAGTTACACTTACTTAAAGATGTGTAGTATGGGATTTAGGGGAGTAGAACACATAG
>JAUMGZ010014312.1:0-10094 GCA_032359645.1 Pododesmus macrochisma | reverse complement strand
TTGAATAGGGCCACATGAAGTAAATTTGTTGTGGCCCCATTGTCTACAAGAACCTAGAAGTTAGTTTCTCACACTGTTGACTCGGTCACATTATCCTGAGACCAAGACAACCAATCCTCCTCCTACCCAGTAATGCTGAGGGCTTGGCAGGGAGCCAGAAGGTTGCCTAATTTTAACATCTTAGGTTTTGATGTGACCAGGATTCGAAACCCACTTTGTTTTGTGATTTTCAAGAAATTTGTCTTGTGTATCATTGCATTATAGACTGTTGCATACTAAAACGATGTCACTACAACTATTTTTGACAGAAAAATTACCCCTTTTTGTAAATACTTCTTCGTTGCATAATTTATCAATATTTCAGCTACTAAGTGGTTGATCTGATTTCGTATATTAAAATGACAATGCTGCACCTTTTTTGCCAGAGTTATTGCCATCAGTTAACTCACAAGCAGACACCGTCTCCATTTGACCTAAACATGAGTTGAAGTGACATGAACAGAAATAAAACAAATAGAGTTATTGTCCTTGCATTCCTGAACAAACAGATCTCTTAATTTTTTTTTAAGTAATAGATGCTTATCACTCAATTTAAAATGTGCCATAAATATGATAAAGCAAACGAATTTCACCTGTCTTATTTGAAAAAGTAATGGCTTTTTAAAGCCAGAAAACCGTGTCTGTGCAAACACTGGTGTGTATACCTTTACAGATTTCAATGAAACTTGTTTTTTGAATGGTCGTTGATGTGCAGTAGTGAATAAGGCAAGGGAATTCTTATCTGGTGCATTTCAATTCAATGAATAATTAAAGATTTTGTGTTTAAGTTATGCAGACTTTTCATAATTGCCTGTTACCTGTAGTCAAGGTCTATTTTCTTAGGTTTCCACCTTTGAGCCATCACTTGTTTCTTTACTTCAATTAAGTATGTTTCTCAACATATTTTTCGTCCATCTGGACCACAGGTCCAAGGTGGACTATTCTCATACAAATACTGTCTGTTTGTTGTGAACTTTTCACATTTTTGACTTCTTCTCCTAAACCACTGGACCAACTTCATCCAAACTTAGTAGGACGTATCCTTAAGGGAAGGGGATTCAGATTTGTTCAAATCAAGGCGCTCTGCCATTAGGGGACCAAAAGGGGGGAAATTTGTCAAAACTTCAAAAATCTTTATCTAACAAACTTATAAGAAGACCTAATGCTTAATGTTGTGGTATGTAGTAACTTTAAGACATGGAGAACCAAGTTTGTTCAAGGCTTGACCCTGGGGTCAAAAATGGGTTACGCGTTTTTGGGTCAAAGTTCAACACTATAACTGTAGAAGTCAACCCTGGCAGAAGGGAATTCAGATTTGTTCAAATGAAGGGGCTCTGCCCTAAGTGGGCGCCACTTTAGGGGGCCTAAAGGGGGAAATTTGACAAAATTTTAAAAATCTTAAATAAACTAGAAGGCCTAGTGCTTGATGGTTTGGTATATATTTAATTTAGAGCTTGGAGCAAGAAGTTTTTTCGAGGCATGACCCTCTGGTCAAAAGTATACAAATGCCAAATATTTACTTTAATAGGCCTATTTCAACCAGATGGATGTTAAGGCCCAATGGGCCTCTTAAACAAGACATCAGTTATGTTGACTTATCTTGTTTAATTATATTTCTCAACATGTTCTTAATACTGGACATAACTTTTTGTTTAAATTAATATGAAGACTTATCTTGTTTAAGCACATTTCTCGACATATGTTGTTAATACGAGACATCACTTGGTGTTTGGTTCCTGTAAATATTTGTTGTGGGTACAAGATCTCAGAGTCAACAAATGCACATTACCATGGAGGACTCTTCATAAAGTGATCAAACACTAAACTGTGTCTAGTGCCGACCATGTGTACACAATCAATATTGCTACACTAGGTTTATCTTATGATATATACTTGTGTACATTCTATCCAACACTTTATTAATTGGGAAACAACATTTAAGTAAGGTTGCCTGAAATATTAATATGAATTGAATGTTCAAAGATTGTTAATTAGGACTTTAATATAGACTGGTTATAAACCCTTGGTAAGTTTAGACTAGACTGGTCATAATTTATAGTGTAAACCTTTGTTAGCGCCCCTCCCTTTTAAAGCACCTTCAGTCCTGTGTAATATAGCTAAAGATTCATTATGGCAGCCTATTGCAGTACATTTATTCACAGTTTTTGGACTTGTAATATGGTCCTAATAAGCAGCCCCTTTACTTTTTCTAATTTTATAAGAGCCCTGGATGCTTTTTAGGTTGAATATGGTATGTTACTTTCTTAACAAAACGTGTTTGTCAAGCTCAATGACATAATGTTTTTCTTCAATTTATTGGTGTATGAAAAGAAAAAAGACTGCACCTAACGATCTGCAAAGCAGTTACAAGTGCCCAGTTTTTGTACCTGCTGAACAAGTTCTTGCATAGAACCATAACAGAATAACTTAATTCTCTTCAAACTTAAACAAATTTTTATTATGCTATAAGATCACTGTACGTAAAAAGTTTTACAAAGAATTAAATTTCAATGTAAGAAGAATGAATAACACAAGTATATTTGATAGTAAGCACATTAATTAACTGTCCAATACATCGCTCACTTGAGCAGTGATATAATTAAAATCTTCAATGTTCACCAGTTAAGCATTAAATAAATAAAGCTTTTAATCAGACCAGTCCTACTGTATGTATGTCTGTATCCATGTAGAAATATGTCTCTGGCTGTTATATTACATAAAAAGATATTCAGGTTTTAAACATGTTTTAGTGCTGTTTGAGTAACTCTCAATGTCAGTATGACCGTTCTCCAGGTTTGTGACAGGAATTTTAATCATGTATGAAACTATAAGTATCTGCATTTACGAACAACAAGAACTAGACATAAGCTGACTATAAGACTTAGGCACTTACACACAGACTCAGGGGATTATAGACTTAACTTTCTAATGACTTCTTTCAAATATACTAAACTTCTTGCTTTACAGACCAAGACTTTAGATCTCTCATTGAAGGAGAAGTTCTTACTACATGTAGATAGAACTGCTGTTAAAATGTTTTATCTTCAGTTGTTCCAAAGTTAATTGTCTTGATTATTGATTATTACTATATACAGCTGTATCTTAACCCTGGTATAGATCATTTCTTAAACTTAACTGGGGAATAGGTTATGATGTATGCCTTTGATCCTGTGTCATTTGCTATTGATTTGTCGTAGATAGAAAAAGATATTGGAATTTGAAAATACATTAATCAATAATAATGGGTTACTGATCTGTAATGTGAGTCTTTCACCATAAGAAAGCGTGTTGTTAAATGAAAGAAATCTTGTGGTATAACTTAATAGATTTTTGTTGTGAAATTAAGAGAACTCAAGATGCAAATGTAGGTGTTATAAAATTACAGACTATGATGATATTGTATACATGTATTGGGGAAATCATAAATTACAGGCTATAGTGATATAACAAAATCACGAAAGTTAGTTTAAAAATTGCTAAGTCAAAGAAAGACATTAAAAAAAAGAAATAAATTCTAAGCATTTTATTTCATATTCATTTTTATATTGTTTCTTTATTTCATGTATTAAATTTTATGAGTCTAAAAAGTTTTGATATTTTCCTAAAGAACTGTATTTTTATAATTATTTCAAATACATAACATTGTACTATTTGTCCAGCCATGATGAGCAATGTGTGAAAATATCCCCTTACCCAGTTCAAGTTGGACACAAATTTAAGTGCTATTTAAAACTGTTAATTATATGAATTTGAGCCTGTAATGTAAGAATTTAAGTTGAGTGTAGAAATATTGAATACGACATCAGATATAACCTTTGTTACAAGGTGATAATGTAGTACAGTAATGGTATGATACAGGTCACAGCAATTAAAGTGTTCAGTTTCTTTGTTAATAAGCCAACATTGTTAATGGAAGTTATTGATTAAATTTATGTGATAGGGGTTTAAGTTTTCTGTTGTAGTAAAGTGATAGAATTAAAGGTTGCTAACAATGGAAGAATCGGCTCTTTTGAAATAAATTCAAAGTGTTTAATAACAAAGCTTTACATTCAGGTATGCACCACTTTAGTAATTAGAGATAGTCTTTAACTGAAAAACAAGCTCAATATTAGATTGTGAATAAATTTTTGACAAGTAAATTAAGTAAAACATAGAACAAGAATTTGATTTTAAGTCCCAAACCCTGTATCATATACCAACAACTCGGCCATGGACAGTCCCAAATATGTAGCAAAGACCCAACAACTTGACAATGGACAGCCCCAAATATGTAGCAAGACCCAACAACTTAACAATGGACAGCCCCAAATATGTAGCAAGACCCAACAACTTAACAATGGACAGCCCCAAATATGTAACGCAGACCCAACAACTATTCTGTTTTGGTTTTGTGTGAAATAAGAAGAAGATGAGTTTAAATTTTAACTAACACTAGAACTGTAAGTGCTGGACAACGTCCAAACTCCTGATAAAGATAAATGAGCCTATACACAGGTATAGGCAGGTGTAAACACTATGATAAAGACTTAGTTCTGGACTGCAGAGATACATTTGAGTACACACTGTAAAAGATACCAATTAGCACTTAATTAGGATTACCTCATATGTCTGAGAATATGTTTTATGACCTATGGAATCTATTTAGAGATGTCACAATATGACATAAGTATACTGTTACAAGTCGTGTACACTTTATGTAAGTTGATACTGTTTATTATGAAACCTAAGATCTTCCTGGTACCATCTCTTTGTAACGAGATACAATGCAGTTTGAACCTGTCTCTGAAATCATTCAGTTCTCATGTCATCCTCTGTTTACTGGATGCCTACATTATAAAAACCACCAGCCTTCTGTCACACTGAAGGCATTCAGCCAAATTCTGGCACTAAACATAAATAATCAGTCATTTAACTGTTCAATCTTTCTATATATGTATACACGTGTGCAGATTTTATCAGAGTGTACCAACGTAAAATATTTTGACCGTCTTTATTAACGAGAACTCACAGGATTATCACGATGATTGATTTGTGAAGACATCTTTTGAAAACATTATCATTTTTGTGCTAAGTTACACTGTAAACAGTGCATTCTGTAAAATCATTAGACTTGAAATTATTGTTATTTGTATTGTTTGATAAACTTAAGTGATTTTAAAAAGATTAAGTTAAACTTATTTACTTGTATTGTTATGCACTATGTGAAAAACCATTGCTCTTTGATTGTAAACACACAACAATATGATAATAAATAATATGTCTTTTACATATTTACAGTTCTTAGTCTAAGAAACCTTGCTTCGATCTGGCTTTAAATTGGCTTAAAACAAATTCCGTTGAAATTTTATCATACAAATCTTGTATGTCTTTAACCATTCATCATTTTTATCTCCAGACTATATTTTGTTTTAATTTTTATAAAGTTGTGTGAAGGGGTCCGGTTGAACAGTAATGTTGGGAGGTACAAGAGTCCCAATTAAATGCAACAGGGGGATATCAGGGGCCTAAAACCAAAAAGTCAAATTCTTGATATAAAGTATTTTAATTGCTGATAAAAAAAATTGAATGAATTATAATTTCTCCACAAGAAATTCAGTTAAAGAAGAATCAGCAACAAATTTGAGAGTTATATTATATAACATGGAGATTATAATAGTTTGATCACAATTTTCTTACAACTATTGTGATGATCTGATCCTACAGTGATCTTTAATCTTAGTCTTTAATTTATATGACATTGTTGCTTTTAAAATTGAAGTGACCAATGAATATTTCTAACAGTCTTTGTATTATTTTACATTGAGAGTTTTTAAGTGTCATTACATTAAATGTCTTAGAACATATAATGAAGTATTCCTCGAGAAGTTGTTTAGATTAAATTTTTGTATTTTTAGCTGCAGAGAGACTACAAGTGAAGCATTTCTTCCAAGACTCGGCACTGACAGATCATCCCATTGTAAGTTGTTTATTACTATAGTAAGCGTATAGTCAACCTGGGTCAGTCATATTGGTCAGTTTATGCCCCAGTCATAGTGTCATGTTTTGGCTGTCGAGTTTAGCTACATTTCAAAAGTGGCAGAATGTGAGCAAACGTAGTAACAGCGAGGCATAACCGGCCGAAATTTGCAAAATGTGGGGTAAGAAACAGGGCACAAAGGTGCAGCTAAAACGTGATACTACGACTGGGGCATTAGTGATGTAGGTCACCCCTCAGCACTAACAGATCATCCCTTTGTAAGTAGCCTAAAACACCTTAAATGTATTAAATTTATATATATTAAAATTGAGCATTGAAATATCATGAAAATGTGTTTTTTTATGGTTGTAGAGACATAAATTAGCCAAGGAATGGTTTGTTCCTTCCAACATGAAGAAGATAGAAGTCAATGGCATATTTGGTCAGAAGGTTAGTGGTTCTACTTTCTACAGTAATTTGTTTCTAAAGTTTAGGAAGAAGACAATTGTTATTGTTATCTTTACATTTTGACTACACAAATGTACTACATTTATTAGCTATTGCCACATCAATCTTCAATGGAATTCTTTTGTAAGGATGTAGATGTTATAAGAGTCAAAACTAAACCTCTTTAAAGTGTCTTTTTGATGTTGTTTTAAATGTGTGGTATCATTGTTAATTGAAAGAAAGTTAATAATTATCGCTTTTCAATTTGTCTGTTTATGATGAAGGAAACATAATCACGATAACCAGGTCAGGACCTGAATAATAAGTAATTGATTGTCTTTTTACAGGCGACTCATCTTATGACAAGATTTCCTACTAATGGTGCTCACAATATAGGTAAATAAAGCAGTGAAATACCTGTATATGTAGGTATCTATACAATCAATATTCATCTGAATACAGATGTCTGTACAATGCATATTGGTAGAAGACAATTGCACACCTTCAAAGTCCGTCTTAGAAAACAATTCTTTTGAAACAGTATTTTAAAGAAAAAAATTAACAAAATGATTTTAACTGCAAATAAATTTTGATACAGTTTTATGGAACTGTGTGTTTATTCGCATTTTTGTTGGGCACCATGAGAATCTCTGTGCCGTGACTTTCGGCCATATTGTCATTTAGTAAGAGATTATAATTTCAACAGTGCTTGAAATGTATGTGCTTTACATGCTTTTCAAGCATCCACATGAAATTTAAATGATTAATGCAAGAGTCAGAATGGTTTCCGAATTTGTCTTAACAAAATCCTTTCCTGGTTACGTTATGGAACTAAATTCAAAGGTTTTTACAAGATTTTACACCTTAAGTCTTTTTATTTATTAGGAACAAAGACACAAAAATTGCGAAAAACCTGAATACGCTCTGTGTATCGCGGTGCTATATGAGTATGAGCTGTACATGTATTGCAATATATAACGGTATATCGTGACAGCCCTAGAGTATATACTGTTTCTGTTCTGTGTTGACAATGTTCTAACTATAGTTGTATGTTTATTGTAGAAACAGACAGAAAGAGACTGTCCTATATTGCTCACAGTATGCAGCAGGCCATGTTACTGGAGTGTAAATACACAAAAAGGTAGGTCTAGTTACAATGCGTGTCTTCTTGTCCCAAGAATTAGTGTATATAGATATTAAAGGTATAAACAGTGTGCAAGTAGTTGCGGGTTTGATTCTTGGCTGTGTCACTCCTAAGATGTTAATAATTGATAATCTCTCACTCCTTGCTTTCCACTCCTCATTCTAGGAAAGGGACTAGTTGACTCAGTGTCAGGATAATGACTCAATGAGTAAAGTATCATGTCAATATGTCTGTGGCATGAGATTTCAGTGAGACAGTACAATAAAGTTGCCATCAGTGTGCACTGTCACAGGCAGACATTCTCTGGATATGATATAGACATGGGTTTAAAGGGGCGTTAGTCCACAATAAAACAAGCAAACAAAGAACTTATCCAACTTCCCCCAACAAAAAATTAAAACCCTGTTTCTACTTTTTATACGCCCATCTTTGACAGGTCATATTATGGTATACCCTCTGTCCGTCCTTATGTCCGTCTGTACATCCATCTGTAAACTCGATAACTTGGGTAATTATAAACTGATTAAGTTCAAACTTCATAATAAGGTTAATTACCATAAAAGCTCAGACAAGTTTGATTTCCACTGTTATCCGACCATTAGTAATGGAGTTATGGCCCTTTGTGAAATTATGGAAACAGTGTAAACTTTTCAGTGTCCGCTCAATAACTTGAATATATATAAATCGATTAGGTTCAAACTTCATAACAAGGTTAATTATCATGAAAGCTTGGACAAGTAAGATTTCCATTATTATCCGACCTTAAGTAGTGGAGTTATGGCCCTTTGTGAAATTATGGAAACAGTGTTCGCTAAGTATCTTTAGTAATTATGAACCGATTAACTTCAAACTTCAGCTTTGACAATTACCGTAAAAGCTCGAACAAGTTTTATTTCCAATATTTGATGTAAGAAATGGAGTTCTGGTAAAAAACATTTCTACTCAATATTTCAAGTAATTGTCAACCGATAAATTTCAAACTGTGCAACAAAGTTTATTACCATGAATTCTTAGACAAGTCCAATATTCACTATTACAAATATGTATCAGACCGTAAGTAATGGAGTTATAGTTCCAAGTTTCTGTTATTGAGAAAACCTTTGATTATTATCTAAAGCAAAACTTCGCCATCACAGAACAGTTTTGTATGACTTTCTGACAGCATATTATGTGCTGTTTGCAGTGCTCTTCTTATATCATAATGTTTAAAGTGTATGAACAATTTGGTACTTATATCGTTTGATACAAGATTTTTACAGGAATGTTTTTCTTGTCGATGAGGATATTAAGTAATTTTATGTTATTTACCCAACAGAGATCTTCAAATTATGAAGTACAGACCAACTTTTCTGGAGGACTTACTGGAAATACGTCCAAAAGATGTTGAGCGTTGTAACATGTTACTTCTACTGTTAGTGGTAAGTATATAACAATGAAAAGATAAAGTTCTAAGAAATCAACTAAATAACACCAAAAAGATTTAAAACACAAATTAATTTTTTCACTAAAAACAACTGAAAATGAGAAATTTAAGCTGTACAAGCAAAGCTAAAACAATAATTAATCTAACTGTGTTTTCTTCTTGAAGTAATTTAAAAAAAAAATACATCATATTACTCCTGATCTAGTATGTACACTGCTCTATGCCAATTATACAGTGATGACATTTTATTTTAGACATCTTTAGAGTTTGTGCTGCCTACACATTTAGTCAAGGAAACCTTAGATACTACAAAGTTGAGTCGAATCGGGTAAGATATTGTTTTATTAGATACATTCAGTCTGATAGAATTCCATTAAACCATTGCAGCAAATAGAGAAAATATCAGGTTTGAATACGCTTACTAACACCTAGTTTGTTAGGTTTTTGTCTCTAACATTGTCCACTGTAACCACTTAATGAAGCTCACCATTAATGTAGACACAATTTTGTTGCATGTGTAGTAACCTTAGGTTATAGGGAGTACCAAGTTTTCAAGGCAGTGGGAATAAAATTGTTACACATTTGAGAGTGAAAGTTATTAAAAGGCAAATATGTGAACTTTATTATAAACATTTTCAACGTCTCTTAATTTTAACTTGCTAGTCAAATTTCAACTAAATTTGACATAGAGCATGTTAAAACGATGTTATATTGGCAAACATTCAGGGTGAAAGAGGACCTAAGGCTTAGAGCTTTATTTAAGTGTATCAAGGCCCAGTGGACCTCTTGTTAAGTAATTTAGGTGATTCAAAGCAGTATATATATAAAAATGAAATTATAGTGCTGATCCAAGGAGATGAGTGTTAAGGCCCTGTGGGTCTCTTGTTAGTAAGAATCTTTTTGAATAAGTAAATGTAACTTAAGACCGCTTTTAGTACTATTTTCAATATACTGACATCAGTTAATTGATGTTAAGGTTTGATTTCATATTTTTTAAACAGGAAAGTCTACACAATGGATCTGTTCTTATTACCACGAGATATACGGTGCTTGGTGGGGTGTATACTATTGGCTGCTGTTAAGAT
>JAUMGZ010014301.1:0-10094 GCA_032359645.1 Pododesmus macrochisma | reverse complement strand
CCCCCCCCCCCCCCCCCCCCCCCCCCCCCCCCCCCCCCCCCCCCCCCCCCCCCCCCCCCCCCCCCCCCCCCCACTCGTGCTATGGTGTTTATATATCTTTTTTATACCCCCGCTTCAACGAAGTGTGGTATATAGTGTTTGCCTTGTCTGTCCGTGCTTGTGTCTGTCCGTGCTTGCGTGCATCCGAACAGTTTCCAGAGCATATCTCCCATGTTTTTTCACATATTGTAATGAAACTTAGTATAAGAGTACTTGTGTGGAAGGCAGTGTGTTGCATACCATAATAAGGTCGGTGCGACCTCTACCTACATTATTGCATATTTGTGTCCGGATAGTTTCCAGAGCATATCTCCCATGTTTTTTCATATATTGTAATGAAACTTAGTATATGGTCACTGCGACCTCTACCGTGACCTTTCACCTACATGCTATATGCACAGTTTAGATTTGTTTAAGGTGGTAAGCATTAAAGCGGGGGTATCTACGAAGGCCCCCCCCTTCGAGTTTCATCTTGTTATTGTCTAGATTGTATTTGTCTATATTGATGATGCTACATTTGCATTTGTCTATATTTAAGGAGATATAAACTTCTGCCTCTAGGATTATGTGTAATTATCATAGTTCATTTTGTATGCAGCAGTAAAGTGGTTTCCTTTTAAGGAGAATTTTGTTTTGGGAAGTATACCCTAAGGATACTGTTTTACCAGCTAAAAATTCTATGACGTGTGATGTCAGCAATAGCAAGAATATGAAGAATATTGATCACTGCCGAATGAACAGCTAGGCAGTCGACTTATTAACAGATATCGTTGTAGGGAATATTGTTGTCTCTTAATTGTAAAAGAGCATAATTTAATTAATTTGAGATTCTACTCTGATCCTTACACAATTGTTACTGATAACTTAAACTTAATATATTTTGAATCAGTGCAGATTAGTGACACATACTGACATAGTGAGAAAGAAGATTAATTGAGAATGTTGGTTGGAATTAAGTGGTTTCATGGCAACACTATAATATCTTTGTGATGGTTTGACAAGAAGTATACTGCTGTGTGTTAAAAACTGTGATAAGAATCTCTCTAGTTGTTAATGAAACTTAAAGTAACTTGATCAAGATATTCAATGCAACAATATGTTGAAAACACTAGTTTAATTACCTTTAACATCATAGATACCTGGATACTGAATTAGTGATAGCTATGTATAATTGATTTCAGGTCACTGTGACCTATTTTTTTATGACATTTTGATAACAAACAGTTTAATGTAATGGTGTATTCATGTAAACAACAAAAACTAAATCAATATGAACTCTAAAGTTGTTACGATATAATCTGCCATTTCACTGACATTTCAACAACACATATTTCATTGTTGGACTGGATTGTGATAACAAGCTGTTCCCTTGTCGTAATACACACAAGATTTATATATATCATAAAAACAGGGCAGAAAAAGTGTTTGTTATTATTCCCTTGTTTTCCTTCATTTATGACATCCGTTACAGAATGCATCTCCATCTTAATGCTGAACATAGTTTATTTATTTATGACTAGAGTTTTATCACAGCCAGACAATAATTGTAGGGCTGATGTGTTGTTCAGACATTCCCTGAAGAAGCCAGACAAGTGGTGTACACTTTTTCAGATGCACCTGCCCTCGGCACATAAACTAATCACAAGCATACAACCACTGTTTGTCTCTTTATAAACCTACTCAGTAATAGACAAGGTCACTGTGACTTAGTTAAGGGTATCAAGGTCACTGTGACCTAGTTAAAGACATCTATGTTAAATAAGTGTCAATTTTTTTCTATACATTTTATGTGTAATTTATGGCTCCTGCAATTGAAATCTTCAGTATACATGTACATTACTTAATTGTACAGAAGTTAATTAAAATATTTATCTTATGTGTGAAAGAAGTGTCAATTTTAATTTACTTAAACTTTTAATTTTAATTTATTGCTCCTTCAATTAAAATAATTAAGAATACATTTTAATTGTACAAATGTTAATTAAAAGATAAATTTAATGTGTAAAAAAGAGTTACTTCTCTTAAGAGAATTACTCATATATTCTTTGTAATCAATGGATTAGGAATATAATGCTATTATTTAAATCTGATACTTGTGGGCTGACAGTCCATTGTGAGGCGTCGGCTATTTATGTTCAGTGTACAGGGAGGCGGACAGGTGAAAGCTTTAATCTATCCACACTGTTTACATTGCAGTTTACAGGTGGGCATAGTAATTTGTTTCCGCCGCAGCATTGTGTAAAAAGTTTTAATAAAAAATTGTGGCACTGGGCTATGAAACATAATTGGCGGAAGTTGTGGTCGGAGTGTCACGGTTAACTCGATGGGATTAAAATCTCTGTAGTTGGCTGTTGACGCATAGTTTATCTACCTGATGTACGCATTCTTGTAAACTGACGAAGAAACACTGTCTCTTTAATGCCAATTCTTACCTGGTAGTTAAGCTAGTGTAATGTCTACAGGGTCCTTCCAACCGTGTTATTTAAATACTGTACGATGTTAACATAGTCGTGAAATCTGATTAGGATTCAAGAGCACACTAAACTCTTTTTTACTAAACATTTAAAGATTGTATTTACATTTGTATGAATGGTTCGTCTACTTCAATCCTACCTCTTTCATACTTGATGTCAGTTAAGTTTTATTGCCCGAGAAACATAGTAACATGTATTATGTACATAAAAATATACATATTTGTATAAGACTTGGGGGGAAATGTCAATTGCGGATCATAAATGCAGGTTGATTTTGAATTCAGTTAGAACAACTTTCTGAGTGCCGAACAAACGTAATATGCCACCTGGTGATTTATGAGTGTATTGAATGTTTTGTGTAACTCTTTCTGACCTTTGATGCAATTTACGAAAAAATGACAGACTGTTATCCCATATTCTATTTGGATGGGTAGTGTTGCTTAAGTCTTAAAATATGGACCAAAGTTAAATATGGACTAAAGCTTAAGATTAATATAATGGTTAAATATATCATATGTACGGACGTATTTACTCTTTACACTGAATTTTAATTTAAACTTTCTAAACAGTTTTTCTTTGATGTCGAAAGTCTAAAAGATTTTTCTGATGAACAACTAATTAATTTATATTTACTTATTTGAAGAAAACCTTTTAGCATTGTATTTGCCAAAAAACAATATTACGCAGGTACTAATACCAACATCGAGATTATTACATAGGTGGACTGTACATATGTACATGTATGTAGACTTTTATATAAGGGAAAGGCAATTTGTTAAGATAATCAAAAATAATACCTGTTGTATAGATTGTATTAATAATTCTGTCTTCTTATCTTAATAAGTATATAGATGCAATGTATTTTATTTTACTTTGCTTCATGGTTGTGTTAAACTAAGCTTACATGATGTCATTATCAGAAGATTTTTATGATAGATTTTTAATAGGCAATGGTGTTGGAAGAAATTGATTTCTTTATAAATACAATTCAAATATCATGGATCAAGTATCACACACCCAGTATTGAAATATATTTTTGTACCTAGGTAGTCATTATTTATCTGCCCTTCATACATGGAAGTACAGGTACACAACAAATTGTTCTTTAATAGCCATGTCGTACAGGTAGAGATCTAGATCATACAGGTAACAGAAACATTGAAATGCCTATAAGTAAAAAAAGGTTAATACCTCTATGACTTTTCATGTAAATAGTTTAGAGGTTTTCATAGTACACACATGACACATAGGTAAACCATCTAAGGACTAGATTCACTGCTGTGTCATAAATTTTCCTTTTGCCCATCTACCTAAATTAACGTTATATGTAATAATTTATTTGAGACTGTCTGGCCTGTCAAGTTGGCCTGGTGTTATTACAGAACTGTTACTGTCACATTAGCAGTGTTGTATGAGGCAGCGTTATTAGATAAACCACCATATACTGCCATCTCTTCATTATCCCGTCATGATGGCACATATTATTACACTCGTTAACAAAAAATGAATATTTTTTGTGCCTGTAATCATATTTTGATAATATTCGACACACAATGTGTCCGATATTATACATGTAAGTCCCAGATGTATCAAATTTGTCATGTGGTTTCGAATTTTGCTAGGATCATTTGAAGCAAGATATATTTTGATATATTAAACAGAGAGAGATAAGTTAGTTATTTGTCAGTCTCTCTAACAGTGTTCAGAGTTTTTGTCACCCACAAACAGAATTACATTATGGTGGGTATGAGTCCCAGGCACTTTGCAGTTCTGTTAATTATAATGATACTAAACTACATATGTCCTTGGTTATTTATTAACTTGTCATACTGCGACTTTAATCCATTTTCTTTATTCAAAATTAAAACAAATCCAAAAAGCTATGAATGCAACAAGATAAATGCAGAGCATCTGACTTCAGAATTCCAGGCAAGAATTAAATTGCAAAACAAAACTTAATATTTGTTTAACTCCATGTAGTAAATTATAAGGGACTTTCAAAGTAGTTTCCTTTTTTAGTCCATCTGGACCGAAGGTCCAAGGTCGGCTTTTCCCATACATATTCTGGTCTGTCTTCAAATGAAGGGGATGGGCCCCAAGGGGGCATCACTACGGGGCCAAAAGTGGGACAATTTGTCAAAAATCTTCTAATAAACTAGAAGGCCTAGAGCTTAATGTTTTGTAGTAACCTTAGGGCATGGAGAACCAAGTTTGTTCAAGGCGTGACCCTTGGGTAAAAAATAGGTTACATGTTTTTGGGTCAAAGTTTAACACTATAGCAACTATATTAACTTTTCACATTTTCAACTTCTTATCCAAAACTACTGGACCAATTTCATCCAAACTTGGTAGATGTGATTCCTTTGGAAAGGGGGCTCAGATTTGGTAAAATAATTGGGCTTGGTCCCCAGGGGGTGCCACTAGAGGGGCCAAAAGGGTGATTTTTTTTGACAAAACTTCAAAAATCTTCTTCTAATAAACTAGAAGGTCTTGAGCTTAATGTTCTGGTATGCAGTAATCTTAGGGCATGGAGAACCAAGTTTATTCAAGGTGTGACCCTGGAGTCAAAAATGGGTTACACATTTTTGGGTCAAAGTACAACATTATAGCAAAAATGTTAACTTTTCGCATTTTTGACTTTTCCTAAACCATTGGACCAATTTCATCCAAACTTGTTAGGAAGTATCCCTAAGGAAAGGGGTTCAGATTTTGTAAAATAATGGGGCTTGGTCCCCAGGGGGCCCATTTAGGGGCCAAAAATGGGGACATTTTGACAAAAATTCAAAAATCTTCTAATAAACAAGAAGGCCTAGAGCTTAATGCTTTGGTACGTAGTACCTTTATGGCATGGAGAACCAAGTTTGTTAAAGGCATGACCCTGGGTTCAAAATATGTGACACATTTTGGTGTCAAAGTGTTCAACACTATATATATATATATACATGTGTATATATATATAGCAAATATGTTAACTTTTCACATTTCAGATTTCTTTTCCAAAACAGCTTAACCAATTTCATCCGAACTTTGAAGAAGGCATTCCTTAGGGAAGGGGTATCAGATTTGTTCAAATGAAGGGGCTCAGCCTCCAGGGGGCGCCTCTTTTTGGGGCTAAAAGGGTGAAAATTTGACAAAATATCAAAAATCTTCTTGTATTAGAAGGCCTAGAGCTTGAATGCTTTGTTACGTAGTAACTTTAGGGCATTGAGTTCAACACTATATATGTAGCAAATATGTTAACTGTTCACATTTTGGACTTCTTTTCCATAACAGCTTAAAGGAAGAGGCTCGGCCCCCAGGGTAGCAGCCACTTAAGGGGCCAAAAGGGGCTTAATGCTTTGATTTGTAGTAACCTAAGGACATGGAAAACCAACTTGGTTCAAATACTGACCCTAGGGGTCAAAAGTCTTTAAAAGCCAAACCAGATGGATATTAAGGCCTGATGGGCCTCTTGTTAATGTAGCAAGAACTTTTGAGTCACTAGATGAAAGTATCTTGTACATGATTGAAGTCCTTAGTGTTCACTGACATTATCAAGGTTGTGGTCGTAGTTCGTAAGTATTCACTGACATTTTCAAGGTTGTGGTCGTCTGTAGTAAGTGTTCACTGACATTGTCAAGGTTGTGGTCGACTGTAGTAAGTGTTCACTGACATTGTCAAGGTTGTGGTCGTCTGTAGTAAGTGTTCACTGACATTGTCAAGGTTGTGGTCATCTGTAGTAAGTGTTCACTGACATTGTCAAGGTTGTGGTCATCTGTAGTAAGTATTCACTGACATTGTCAAGGTTGTGGTCGTCTGTAGTAAGTATTCACTGACATTGTCAAGGTTGTGGTTGTCTGTAGTAAGTATTCACTGACATTGTCAAGGTTGTGGTTGTCTGTAGTAAGTGTTCACTGACATTGTCAAGGTTGTGGTTGTCTGTAGTAAGTGTTCACTGACATTGTCAAGGTTGTGGTCGTCTGTTGTAAGTGTTCACTGACATTGTCAAGGTTGTGGTTGTCTGTAGTAAGTATTCACTGACATTGTCAAGGTTGTGGTCGTCTGTTGTAAGTGTTCACTGACATTGTCAAGGTTGTGGTCATAGTTAGTAAGTGCTCACTGACATTGTTAAGCCACTCAAGGTTGCATTTTTCTATTGTATGTTTTCAAAGACATTAAGTCTTATATTCTTTTGGCAACATGAACATGACAAATTAAGTACATGTATATTAATACAATTTTATTTTTGACAGAAAAATTGTTGACCTTTTCGTATAGGGTTCACATTTCTGTAGTAGAGAGGTTCAATAATGTTCGATTCATGTGGCAAAGATTGTTGCTGATTTGACCCTTCTGGCCAAAACAAATAAGCAGAACTTTTGGGTTACAGGTAATATGTACCTAATGAATGCATTGCAGTAAATGTCATGATGGACGGGGCCGGTACAAAATATAATATAATTAGAATACCTTAGATCCATTGTGTATGAGCTACAGGTGCTGGCAGGCATCAGCTGCTTTGAAACTTGTAATTGTTTTGATCCACGAAATATGGATAATTGGAAAATACAGATATTTATATTTATTTAATTTGTGAATGAACCTTATGTATTGACTATGGAAACAAAGAGTGTATTTGAACTTTCCTTTTTGCATGTTTCACTTTTCCTCTTTTCAGAAATTGTTAGATGTACAATGTACGTATACAGATCCTAAAATGTATACATCCTGCAAAACTTTAAGAACTACATGTAAACATTATTGCATTCTTTTCTGACCCTGCAATCTTTAATTGTCAAAACATTAGTTCTGAAAGCAAACAATATTATGTACCTATATACCCAACCAAACAGTAATGCTGTAAACGTTTCTCAATATGGTAACAAAAGGTATGTAAGCAAGGTGAGATTCCAGCAATGTTATCTTCATCTTTCCTAAGACAAAAGTCCTAACCCCTGACAACTTACAGCATGTTTGATATGATGGTTGATGAAGGATAACACAACTTGTTTTCTTTTACTTAGCTAATTATCTCCACATGAAGCTATAGAAGTCTCTAGCTGCCAGCGATTCTATCTATATTGTAGTATTAGATGCTCCGATGCTGTAACTTAGAGGTATTTAGAAGAAAAAAGGCTCATATTGATAAATATATGTTATCGTTGGTAGGTTTATATATTTACCCAGTATTAATTGCTGTAATCATCGGTTTGACAGGACATTGTCCTATAATTTACTGATTAGAGCATCGAGCCAGTGATATTGGCCATTGTATGATATGTTTTCAGTTGTTAGTTGATAGACATTGAAGGATGCATAGGACCTTAGATATTTTATACAATTGCTGTGTTACATTCCTTACATGATGAGGATTGCTATCATTCTCAATTGAGAACTGATTTTTGATTAAACGAGAAAAATGTGTCGAGCTCCTTGGCTACTGTTGATCAACAATATAAAGAATCATGTCAGCTTTTAACTTACCATTGCGTCTGGGAATATGAACATTAAATCTTGTGTGCTTTGTGTGTAGTACTTCCTTCTTTGGATTGTACTTTTAGTTTACAAGGATAGTATCTAGTAAATGACATTCCCTAAGTGGGGAAGCTTATATGCTTATATGATTAACTGGTGTTGCTAGTATCTTTGTCTTGCAATCATGATGTATATTTAAATCCCAAGGTGCAGTTTTCACAATATGTTAGCTTGAATTTTGGTTGCTTGGGGAGATTCATAAATCTGAGCATATAACAGCTTCCTAAATTGAGTCTAGGTAGTTTTGAAAAACACAATTTTTCGCATAAGATTTTGTTCTCATTCAGGCAAGTTTTGAAACCTACAATGTATATCAGAAATTATGGTATTAAAGCTTCCTTCTTCAGGGAACTTCAGAGATCTGTAGATGATGTTATTCAATAAAATGTTGATAAAAACAGTAACAGTGGTGCATCAGATTGGTTGGAGACTAGAATAACAAAAAATATCTAATCTCTGCACTGTGAATAGAATCAGAAATACATTGACTAAGTATATTAATAAATAAGAACAACTAAAGACTGTTGGTGCTTGTGGCGTATTTTAATTTTTATGTTTAATACTTAGTTACTATGGAAACAAAGTTCTTTGCCCTCATATTATCTTTAAATATTTATTCAGTGTATTTTCAGTTTCCCCTGCAATAGTTTACAGGATTAGATTCTTGTTCAATGTTAATAGGTTCTGTTTATAACACCAATAAATACAAGTCAAGGCATCATAATGTGGAAGGTAAGATCACACAGTATAACATTGAACTGCTAGTTTCTATTAGTTGACTAATCAAGTGGGTTGAACTCAGTTATACATAGTGAATTGCCGTCTCTATGACAGAATGTGTAATAAGTGTTTGTGTATGTTAGGAGAGGAAATCCAGTAATCAGATAGGCTAACGTGCATGTAATTACCATGCTGCTCAACTGCTTGATAACTCTCCTTTGTTGCCGAGATAGGAAAGTGCTATGGATCATCTGTAAAAGCCGAGAAAACATGCAAAAATCCACTCCCAAAAAATCCTTTTATCCTTCAATAAACGTGTGCCAATGTAAGTAAGACTGTGAATGTTTCACGATTAAACACACTTAATTTAATGTAAGGTTGTACTAGAGGGATATGTGAAGGTGTATTGGGCTATATTCTCTGTGAGTCGACACAGACATGTTCAGTAGCTCGCCACAATCAGCTGGAGCATATTGAAATAGCCGATCTTGAACTGAGGTAATCTATTTCCAGGTCACGGGCAGTTAGATGACCTTTGAACTAGGAGAGGTCAAATTCCATGTAGTTCCATCAAGGCAAAAGCAGGTGGTGATTTTCAGTTCTGACAATACTTGTATTAGATTTTGACATTTGATAGTTAGTGTGTTGTTATGAGAGAGGTTGTATTAACGCATGGTAATATTGATCTAGTGTAAACATGGAGATTCTTGGCTGGTCTTACTGTAATCTCTTTAGAAATTACTCTGCATTTCTAAAGTCATTTATCTGGCTTTGTACTAGTGTCAATATACAGTTTCTTTAACTAAAAGTTGAAATAATATTAATTCTTAAAAATTACATGCATTATCAAACAAGTGTTCTTCTTAAACGCATTGATTGACAATCAGTTTGTTTTTGTAGTGTTCAGGCATCCATATCAAAACATTATCATTGATCAGAATGTCACATAATTGTTGTATTTCTACACAATCCAAACAGACAACTGTACACAATATAAAACAGACCAGTGTACACTATATAAAACAGACAGCTGTACACAATAGAAAACAGACAAGTGTACACTATATAAAACAGACAAGTGTACACTATATAAAACAGACAACTGTACACAAAATAAAACAGACAACTGTACACAATATAAAACAGACAACTGTACACAATATAAAACAGACAACTGTACACTATATAAAACAGACAACTGTACACAATATAAAACAGACAACTGTACACTATATAAAACAGACAAGTGTACACTATATAAAACAGACAACTGTACACAATATAAAACAGACAACTGTACACAATATAATACAGACAGCTGTACACAATATAAAACAGATAACTGTA
>JAUMGZ010014290.1:0-10095 GCA_032359645.1 Pododesmus macrochisma | reverse complement strand
GACGGACGACGGACGACGGACAGGATTTGTATGAGAAAAGTCCACTTTGGACCTTTGGTCCAGATGGACTAAAAAACTCCAATAAAAATATATACATAATTCATACTGATAAGTGGTGCTCCCAAGCTCAATTCTGCATGCTACATATTTGTATTACAATGCAACTGCTTCAAGTTTTAATATGTTAACAATGAAGTAAAAAGCAAGAAAACCAAGACTCTACTCAAAAGATATTTATGTCCATGACCTTAACATCCATCTGGATTTGCATTTGAATAATTTTGACCCTAGGGTCGTTCCTTGAACAAAGTTGGTTCTCCATGCCCTAAAGTTACTACATATAAAAGCATTAAGCCCCTTTTGGCCCCTTTAGTGGTGCCCCCTGTAGGCCTAGCCCATTCATTTGAATAAATCTGAATCCCCTTCCCCTAGGGATACTCTTTACCAAGTTTGGATGAAATTGGTCCAGTGGTTTAAGAGAAAAAGTCGAAAATGTGAAAAGTTAACGATGATGGACGGACGGACGGCGGATTAGTATGAGAAAAGGCTACCTTGGACCTTTGGTCCAGATGGACTAAAAAGGAAACACCACAAACTGCTATTGAAAACTTGAAGCGAAACCAGGTGTTTGTGAAGGAGTGAGCATTTCCTGCTACACTTGTGTCACTCATGATAATGTTTCCATGTTAATTTATCATGTGGCAATCTTTCCAATAGTGACCAAAACACATGCATGCTTTGGTTTTCATTGAGTTTTGTATTTGGTTGCACATTCTAATTTTCAATCAAAAATAGACCCCACACAAACAAAATGACTTTTATAGTATGTTGATATTGTATCAAAATGTCTACCAGAGGAAAGTGTTTTCTTTTCACATTAATGCATTGCATAACACCAGTTCCATCCCAAAATAACCACCAGACATACGTAACCCAAGAACACATCAGTAGATAACAAGATGTTCTCACTCATTTTTCTAATTGTTAGAATCGTTTCCATGGCAACGCTAGTGTAACATCGCCCTTATGCAAGATGCTATTGCATTTTTCCACAATTTTTATGAATGATCTGTCGTCCTTCTCTTGCACACTCTACCCATGCACCATTACAGTGATGTGCTTTCTACTGACAACATTATACAGTAATGGCATTACAAAAACCTTGTATACATGCATACTCATGTCTCAATTTACCAAAACTGAAATATGGTACTCAAATCTATAAGATTCATTCAATAAAGATATTTAAGTTTTTATTTTAATTCAATTTATTGCCTTTCTCATTTTCTCACTCTTGTTCTTTGTAATGACTTGTAAATGAATCAAAATATAACTGAAAGATAGAACATTGAAGTTTTCAAAAAGTTTTTCATTTGTTTTACAAATTTACTTTTCTTTAAAGAAATCTCTTCAAATTGCATATGATTATCAGCATTCCTTATTCTAAATTAGGTTAAGAACCATACTGGTTTGAAGAATTTCAACAATTAAATCCTGATATCGGCAAGTTAAGGCTATATGGATTAAAGAGCTTTCTGTGTAATGTTAACTTAAAGTAATACATTTTGAAGCACTGCAACGTTTTGAAAATTAGTTAAAAAAAATTGAAAATATTATCATATTTGCTCTTGCCTTCTATTTCTCTAGAGAAATTTAAAACACTGGATTTCACTCCTGAACAAATCTTCCATAATTGCAAAGGCTTGCTGCTCTTACATTATGGAATCATGCAGCATATATAAGGATTGGAAATGCAAGTGTTGGTCTTAAATTGTTGCACTTTGCATATCTAAGCATGTAAAGTGGATACATTTAAGACCAATACTGAATCATATTTGATCCATAGTAACTCCACCAAGATATTCTTTTGTATAATCAAGTTCATGCAGACACTGCAAAATTTCACTGTATGTCCATAAATAACAAATGCCTCATCAATGCAACATATTGGCACTAAAATTTACAAGGAATTGTTTAATCCAAATTACATATTTCCACCAAGATGTTGTAATGATTGATTTCAGTTGTTTCCATTTTCCAAACAATCCCATTGTTATGTGTTATCTGTGCCACAGTTTTCCCACAAATTAGCACTCAGGTTCACCAATGTATTTATCCACAAAGGAGCTGTTTATACACAGTCACTGGAGGTATGACGAGAGTTTTCTTACTTCCAGGAATCAAACACATCTGCCCAATTATACAGATCGCACAAAAGATTATTTCAAATAATGATCCTCCATGTATTGAAGCTTTCACAGAATATTCCATCAAAGTTCACTAGAATGGTTCTAGATCTGTTCTCGCTAGAATGGTTCAAGATCTGTTCTCACTAGAATGGTTCTAGATCTGTACTCCTTAGAATGGTTCAAGATCTGTTCTCGCTAGAATGGTTCTAGATCTGTACTCACTAGAATGGTTCTAAATCTGTTCTCACTAGAATGGTTCTAGATCTGTACTTGCTAGAATGGTTCTAGATCTGTACTCGCTAGAATGGTTCTAGATCTGTTCTCACTAGAATGGTTCTAGATCTGTTCTCACTAGAATGGTTCTAGATCTGTTCTCTTAACTTAAATTCCCATCAGTCATTCAAGAATAGCATAACTCCTCTTCATTTTACCAATACTACTTTTTTTCTCAAAGACATTCCAATATATCCTGCACTTATCCCATTAAGTTAAAAAAGAATTGCATTGAGCTTCAATTCATAGCTATTTAGTTCTCTATGCTACCAGAACATTTTAACAAAATTTTTAACAACTTGCTTCACTTAAGATGGTCTATCACAGTAAATTTGTATTTTTTTTATCAATTAATTATCTATTAGATATAAATTGAATTGAAATTGTTGACAATTCTGAGTTAATAATGCTTATAATTAGTGTATTTGTTTCTCCTTTTTATTGGGGTTTTATATGTCTCCTCAATATATGTCATGTAAAACTTGGACAGTGTTTGTAAAATGTAACTCACCAGTAAGTAGGTCTACATTATAGTGCTGCCTCACTGTAATACTTTAATACCCATATACTAATAATATAATAGCTTATTCAGTACTGTTAATCAAGATTGCCAATTCTTGGCTCTTACCATGCATGAAGTTTGATGTGCTAATTACATAACAATGGGTATCAAAATAATATTATTTGTATTCCTGGGGGTCAACAAACATTTGCTACACCAATAACCTCTATAAACTCCTTTAGTCAGTGGTCCAGGTCACAGGGACATCAAACATCATCATTGAAAGACAGTCATGTGTACTTAGCTTGTTCTGTATTATTGCATATATACAAAGATGAAATAGAGAGATGTGCTTAGCTTATTGCATATATACAAGGAGGTTATGGCAACCTTATTACACCAAAGAACAATAAACACTACTGCCAAATACTATAATACATGAACCTTTTTCATGGAAGACAATGATAATCTGTATCAAAGTCAAGCAGGACTAGTTTATCAGGTTATTTAGTGTTCCTGCTAGTATTGTACTACACTGATACCCTGCCACCGTGACAAATGGCTCTTGCTTTAATCTGAAGCTGAGGTTAGCTGTTAATTTACTAGGAGTCTTTCTCTGTGATCTACTTGTTATTCCTTATTTATGGGGCGACCATTAACAAGCATTATACACACTCTGAAGATCCCCTAAATCAAATTACTCCAATCACACAGACACACCACACACACACAGGCTGAAAGGTTAAAATCCATCCTGTCTTGTTCCACTTATTCTACATACAATAACAAAATGAATTTTTGTTGTAGCATTAATATTATTGTTTTTGTTCTTAACATTGAACTATTTTGTGTCACCTTGAATTTAGAAATTGTTTGACAAAAAAGTATATGTTCTGAGCTGTGCATCGTTTTGTTATCAAAACAAACTTTCCCTGTATGTAGATTCTAGAAAATGTTGTCAATTGTTACTATAAACCACAGCTGAGCAACACATTGAACCTTACCACTGGTAATGAAACTGTAATAATGGACCTTAACAAGCTTAATGAGTGGTTTAATGTCTTCTTTGAACATAAGGGCCTACCATATTTTGTGTCACAGTTTTGCTTTGACTTATAGAAAGAAAGCTTATGCATTAAAATATTTGTTGTTATTGAAAACTGTAAGGCACAGCCCCTTGTTTTATAAGCTGTTGATCGTAGTTTGTCATCCCTTGTGAACTATTAGCCTTGCTACATTGTTTGGTACATTTAAGTGGTATAGTCTTGGATTTCAATTTAGTATACTTTGAATTTAGGAAAACTTACATGAGATGGACTGATTACCAAGGAAAATCAAACATAAAACTACCATAGCAACACATAAAATAACATCATAAAACTATTTGAAGCAAGATATGAAATCCCAGTTTTATAATTCTTTTTTTTTAAAACAACCCTTATTATATTCTGAACTTATAGCTGGCAGAATCACATCGTACAAGTTAAATTCAAATTTCTTAAAGGAAATATAGTTTGGAGAAGAGTGACTCAGTACCTATACTTTTGAGGTTTCATTGATGCTTGTACAACGATCCATAGATCTAAGAAATATTTGCAAAATTTGCCCTTTGTTGAACTGACAGCTTACTGCAATGATTTCTTACTAATTACATTGGCATCCATTACCCAACCCCACCACAGTTCTTGTTTACCAATCACACTGGCATGTATCATACACAAAGACTATTGATCCAAGGTGTGCCTCATAAAAACGTATGACCAAATTAACATCTGTTATATACTTCCTTAGAATCAAATACAAATTTATCTTCTTTTTTATATTTTTTTCACTTGTAACAAACATGTGTTACATTCTACAAAACTTTCATGCATTAAGCTACCGTACATCCTTTGAGAGTTTCTACTTTTACTCCCACTGTCTGGCTTCACTTGTAATGTGAAGAAAAGGGTAATGCAGTGCCCCAGAATAGATACACAAAAAGATTGGCGGCATCACTCTACTTCTACTGAAATGATTCACAGACTCGAGGTAGATGGGGTGGTGATTAACATCAAAACAGAAAAGTGGTAAAAATATCAGGAATGGCACATGACTGTGTCTATCAATATTGACTTGAGGAAAGATTTGAAGCCTTAGAGTCTATTTCAATATCTTGTTTAAACAGTTACTGTTCAAAAGAATACCACTCAGTGTTTCGACATTAATCACATCTAATAATATTCCTTGTTGGTTTATCTAGAACTGTGGAACATATCTAGTCAAAGAGCTTGGACATAAGATTGAAACAATAATAGAAATGACACTTCTGAAAACTTCAATCAAGTGCCCTTAACCTTGGGCATTCAGAACTGCAACACAAAGGCAGCTTACAGATGTAACAACATCTTTTGGGGCATAGTGTATCTGAAGTAACACACACACACGCACATGCACACACACACATAACCATCCTTTGGAGTTCACTGTACCCGAGGTCAAACATGCATCTACACACACCATCTTTTGAAACATACTGTATCTGATGCACATGTAGGATGGGCTGTTTGCCAATATCTATTGATGCTTATTAACAATGTCTGTTTATAAGGCAAACTTCCTGCCAAATATTGACTTCATTTCATGGTGCACACTACAAGAAAAATCAAATAATACCAAATCCAACACCAACACCTCGGCCAGACTCATGTCAATGGGGCCCCACACAAACATTGAACTTTAAAATTCATCCTGATTTAAACTGCAGACAATAACAAAAAGCAATATGGTAACATACTTGAACCTACAGAGATTTTACAGTGCAACTTGGGACAAGTATAAAGAATATAAGTTGATAGTCTGCTGATTGGAACATCTTAATGTATATATTGATATCAGCTAATCACCATAGCAACAAATGTAGAGAGAATTAATGCACCCTAGGAATTCAAGGTTTCTGTTACATCAAAAACAGCTTAGTTACAGAAAATATACCTAAATCACTCTACTCATTAGATGGACTCTTTTGGCCAAAGGTCACCACAAAATCAACATGGAAGCTGAAGGTACTGAACCAACCAACAAGGTATTCAGAGTAGCAGAAGAGAAGGCATAAGAGTCTGCAAGCTAAAATGTAACCAGATCAAATAGGTTGTTTTGTAAAATGTTCTTTGGTACAGCTGCACTAAGAAGTATATAGGAAACTAATGACTATCACCTTTCATACACCCAATTAAATTTTGAAGGGTAAAGTTGCCATCACCATACCTATTTTACTCTCAAACAGAACCATTGAGGGACACCCATTGAAATATATCAAACCAGAAGTTTCTTTTACCATTACTGGTCTGAAGAAAGACTTCTACAGATAAAAGGTAACAGGAAACACTCAAACATTTGTATTTGCCTTAGAGAAAGACTTCTACAGATAAAAGGAAAACATTTTAGCAACTTTGTAAAAATCAAAGCTCGATGAACTATGTGCTTGAACGCCAGTATGGTGAATACCATGCAGTACTATAGCTAGCCGCTTTAACTTAAAATGCTCCAAGACATATTAATGAGTTCATTGATATTCAAACAAACAGACAGAAGTATTCAGATGCTGATTAAATCAAACACAATGAGCTATCAACAATTTTTTATCTGAGTAAAGCCTAAGGAAGAATTATGCACAGATGCAAGCTGTGGCTGCATCCAGATAAAATACATCATCATATAATTTGGACAAATTGTTTTGTTTTATCCAGGTACAAGATGAAGGTAATGCAATAACCAAAGCTCTAACATGTTTAGCTATTCACATGAAACATCAATTTACAACTCAAAATATTCTTATGTTAAAAACTGTAATTTCTGCTTTAAAGATGCACACAGATTTTGTATGTTATTCATGTCTTAGAAGAAAGCCCAGCATTAGATGGTATTGATAAATCTTCATGGAAAGTAATCGCAAGTCATGTCTATAGTTATTATGCATACCTTTTTTGCATATATATAAAAATAAATTATGTATAAATACTACTCCCTAATTAATCCATTAGCAAAATGGTTGTGTATATTTTATGTCTCTGGAGGTTTCATATAGTACAAGAGTAAAAAGATGATATATATTTGTCATCATTAATGAGGTCAAACATGTTGTCTTCGTATTTTGCTACCTTTCCATATTTAGATGACATAAATTCCTGTATCATTTCCAAAGCTATATAAAAATTGTCTACGCGGTATACCTTTTGACAAGCACTGTTGTTAGAGGCTGTTTTAGAAGTGAGACTTTGATATACGAATGTTACTAACTATTCCCCAATTTCGGCCTCTGTATCTCCAATTTGTATTCTTCACTTAATCTTGAGTGGCCATTGGTCACCACAACTTTAAACAAGATTTTACTGGATGACAGGTTTTCCCGTCACAGGTGTATCCATATTAGTTTCAATTTTTTTTTTTATACTTATTAGGTTTCAATGCCACAGTGAACAAAAATCAGCCTGAACACTATGTATGTGAGCAACACCTGTCTGTAGACCTCCAATTTTAATTCTAAAGATAGACCCTCATGGTTGGTCTAATAAATTGGAATGTGCACAGTTAAATTTAAAGTTGACTTGACATACATTGCAGACACTATAATATAGGAGGACAGATGGAAAAATAAATACATGTACACTAAAAAACAGAAAAATAAATACACTAAAAGATGTCATACCACAATTAAGATTACATAAAACAGGATCGGAGTGGAATCATCAGAACCATAGACGTTGACAAACCAATTATAGCCATGACAAACAATTATAGCCATGACAAACCAATAATAGCCATGACAAACCAATAATAGCCATGACAAACAATAATAGCCATGACAAACAATAATAGCCATGACAAACAATAATAGCCATGACAAACCAATAATAGCCATGACAAACAATTTAGCACCAGAATAAAAAGGAAATAAATTGATGCCAAAATTAACAATCCTCTGGACAAGTTATTCATGAGGACTAACTTAGGACAGTCACCCAGCACGAAACCAGGCAGTTTGGTTAAGCCGGTTATTGATGCCTCAACTTTCCCACCTTCCGCATGAGACAAAAAGTGATCTGGAGAATAGACATAGATTTAAAATTTTAATAAATACACTTCTGATGATGATGATGGCACTGTCAATCATGCAGAGATAATAATACATTATAAGATTTTGGCAATGTGTCTTTATATGGAATTAGTAAGAGTGGAGTAATTTTGGCAGCTTCCATACACCAAAGTTGGCTCCTTCTTGGACACACAGAACCATCAATCTATTATGTATATACTTCTTGTGACATTTTACAATTACTCTGCTATCAGATAATATGCTGTTGTGCTCTTGTAAAAGTTGTTTTGCTGGACCACATGTTTGTTGTCTTCCTTGGTTAACCAACATGCTTCAGAAAGTGTCTACACAACAATATATATATAATCTGCTTCTCCAGTTTCAAGTATTCACAGATTCATTCTGGATTGTTAAGTCTTAATATTCCTGACACAAATCTGACCCATTGTCAAAATGACAAAAACAAGTGTGTGCATCATCTTCTTACCGCTCACAAAAGTAGTACAATTTTTATATGCTGAATATAATAAGGTTTGAGTATCAAATTTTACCAGGCTGCAAACATACAACAGACATAACCGCTTCTAGTTATTACAGATGGATTTGCCTAGCATATTGTTCAGAGGTCTGCTGTTGACCATCTTGTTATTTTAGCATCTATAGAAAATAATAATTGAAAGAATGAATGGATATTTTACAGGCTGCATGTCGGGGCGCGGGCGTATCGGAAACCCTTGGCTAGAGAAGATGTCCAGATCATAGTTGAGGGGACTATTTTCCTCCCGCCTTCTTTTTATAAGGAAAATAAGCACCGCCCTTTTTGCCTTAAATGGTATGATGACGTCGTAATAACGTTATTACCTGGACATTTCGTTGAGACAACACTCAACAGAGCAAAGCTAAACTCATATCTTGTTATCCGTTATAACTTATTGTTATAGTTTATCGTTATTGTTGTAGTTTATTGCTATTGTTATAGTTTATTGTAACTAAAATTACTCTCTATCTGTTGAATAGAATGTATTAATGGAACCATCTGAACCTTTGTTATCGCAAATTCTCAGGCATGCGCAGTGCTTGCATCAGTATAATAAAACATTTTTTGAATGTAATTTCGTGAAATAGCATCTTTATGGAAACCCTCTCCAACAACTATCTACCTCGGCTTCCCCTCGGGAAATAAGTTAAAGCACCATCGAGTTACCTTTCATCTTTCATTGAATATTTTTAAATATTTAACACCTTTTTTCCTTAAATAACTTTAAAATGTTTTTACAATAAGTGAGTTAATGAATTTCTGGCAAGTTTATAGCCAACCATCCTCAGAGTATGAAGGACACAGAGACATCTTTCCTACAGGTTTGTATTCTTTTGAGTTAGATATGATATCTTTTTGATACCCTGGCCAATGACTTCAAAACATTCCATCCCAGGAACCTAAAGAGATCATTGACTTTAAATGAGGTAATTTCTAAATGGTGCAGTGCCCAGTAAACAAACATCAGGCAGGCTATCAATAAACACTAGAAGGCCAAGCCCTGGAGAGCCCTAATGATACCTGCTGTTACGTGTGCATGTACTAGTACAATGTATAGATGTGGGTGTTCTGTACTTGATGAAATTCCCAAATCAATTTCTAATATTTATATATCATGGAAATTATTTAAGGTCAAGCTCAATCACAAAACGTAATCAATGGAGGAGACACAAGAGAAACAGGATAGACTCAACCTTGAAAGAAAAGGCAGGGGGCCAAAAGACTCACAAGAAACAGGATAGACTCAACCTTGATAGACAATGCTGGGAAGCCAAAAGACTCTCAGGAAACAGGATAAACTCAATCTTGACAGACAATTCTGGGAAGCCAAAAGACTCGCAAGAAACAGGATAGACTCAACCTTGACAGACAATACTGGGGGCCAAAAACTCACAAGAAACAGGATAGACTCAACCTTGACAGACAAGCTCAATCACAAAACATAATCAATGGAGGAGACACAAGAGAAACAGGATAGACTCAACCTTGAAAGAAAAGGCAGGGGGCCAAAAGACTCACA
>JAUMGZ010014279.1:0-10095 GCA_032359645.1 Pododesmus macrochisma | reverse complement strand
GACAACTTTCAATGGTTTGCAGACGTTTTAATTTTCAAAAGAGGATTTATTACGCTAGTTATTACATTTCAAGAGCATTAAATATTTCTTTTAAAAAAATGCTGAAGTTAGTACACCCTTAAATATGTTATGTAATAGTGTGATCTTATGCAAAAAATTTAAGAATTTTTTTAATACTTTTTTCTTGAAGCTTGGATAAGGTGTACTCTAACGTTTGGTTTACAATTTTCTCTGTTGTTCTTTTTGCCTGTAAACTGTTCCTAATAATTCAACTTTTCATTCTCATTATCTGTAATCAGTACTATCTTGGCCTGGAATTGTCTCATAAACTTCTATACTCCATTGGATTGCCAACAAACATCTTTATCTATGGAGTTGGTTAACGATGATGTTGAACAACTGACTGAATAGCATTATTTATTGTGTTAGCCCCACCTGTACATGTATGTTGAACAACAACACATGAATTACTCGGAATAACCTGCTTCTGTGTCTGACTATGAATGACAGAGTCATTCACAGTGATGTTATTCAACTCAGACGTTTATGAATTCGCTCTATATTCATTGTTTTGCTCATGAACAAATGCATTCATATTAGCGTTGATGGGGCGACGGACTTTTCGGTCATTTTTTCATATTGTTCAAAATTTATTTAAAACTGTAACTTTTACTCCTGATCTAGGTAATATGAGTTTTGATCCGTAAAACTTATTCTGCAAGTTTCAGTTCCATTTTCTTCATCTCTAGCTCATCTTTCGTTTTAAAGGCCATTGTTTCAAATTCCAACGTTCCTTGTTCTTCTTTCAATCGCTTTGATAATAATCTACGTTGTGAAAACCGTGCACTTCACGTACATGTACCTCTTTTAGACTTAATGTTAAACGTCACCCTGATATCGATGTGTTGCTATGGTAGCTGTGGAATCATTTTCCATGCTTCATCTTCTTTAAAACAAAATGTGTTTCTGTCTTCATAAATTTCCATATAAGACTCTACTTCATCTTCATTGAGCTAAGACAAATTACTCTAAAGCATTTGTAGAAATTGTTCAATTTGTCAATCCATACAGAATAATTTACTTTTATTAAATCAATTAATTGCATGGCCATCATATCAATAAGATTTTAAGAAAAGCGTTTAAAATTGCAATAGTTTTTGGTCTAGTTATCATAATCATAGCCACGTTCTATCTCGGCATATCGTTTAGTGCGAACATTAGATCCAAAGTAATCTGATTAAATGTCATTATATACAACTTTACCATTATTTCTGTTTCAAAGTGTTTAGTACTTGCATTTTCTGGATTTGTATTTTGCTCACCAATGTTCTGGTTCTCTGAGTTTGTGTCCTCGCTGGTTTTAGATTTCCTTGCAGTTGTGAAGAAAATATGTTTTACTTACCTTCATTTAATGTTCTGTCCCTTGTATTTTAGGGTTTCATAACACTTGTCAATCATTCAATTGTTATACCGTTGATTTCACTATATGTTTTATATTGTGTTTGTCAAGGTCGATCAAGTCGGGTCGAAATGCAGTTTTTATGGTTAGCCAATCAGCTTGTAGGGTTTTTAGCTAATCGTAGTCGTAGGTCTTAGCTTGATATCTGGGCAACTAATCATAATGCTCCAGAATGCTCTAATGAGACCGTAGCTTAGATATTTCACGACTAATAGTTTCCTTGTTTACAAATACGTCACATCATAGAAAAGGCGTATAAAAGGCCAACACAGACACAGTGTTTTAGACATTCAGTGTTAGTCCGCAGAGCAGTACAGAGAAAACAAAGAAGCATATATGGTATAAATAGAGATCTTAGTTAGGCTTCAGTGAAAGGATAAGGGTTCAGGTAGGCACAGAGTGACGGCTGGGATCATAACAAAGTGGAGACCTCGGGTAGCTGTAGTATCTTGATGCTTCAGCTGGGGCTCTACTAGCTTGTGTACAACACTCGGATCGTAGTCGGCTTTGTGTCTAAGGTCTGAACACGTTAGATAGGATAGAGCGAACACAAAGTGTTTCGGTTAGTCCGCAATGCAGAAGAAGCAAAGAAGACTATACGGTATAAATAGAGATCTTAGTAAGGCTTCAGAAAAGCTGATAGGACTAGAGTTCAGATAGACACAGAGTGGCGGCTGGGATTTTGAGTATGTATCATAACAAAGTGGAGACCTCGGAAAGATGCAGTATATTGATGCTTCAGCTGGGGCTCTACTAGCTTATGTACAACACACGGATCGTAGTCGGCTTTATGTCTAAGGTCTGAGCACGTTTGTGTAGAGACAGAGTATGAGACTACTATAGAAACATAGGGTTTGAGACTGTTGCAGGAACAAAGAGTTTGGAAATAGTATATAAGGCTAAGTATAGGGTTTGAAACTAGTGTTTGTAAACTTAATGTATCTGCTGTCTGAGCGTCTGAAGGCATGTGGTAAGTGTGAAGGTGTGGTCCCAGCACAGCCGGTTTAAACACACCAGTCCAGTTAGCTAGACTGACGGTTTTAAGTCCGTGCATTGTTCTTCGTGAACATGTTTCGTTGTGTGTTGTTTTATCATCAACATGTACTTTCTGTATGAGACTCGTCGTATGTGTTTCGTCAACAATGTTATAGTTGTGGCCCATGCTTGTTGTATATGTCACCCGTCGTCTTTTGTCCTTAGTTGTCTATTTGAATGAGTCTTAAATTCATAAACATAAATCATTGTATCAATAATTCAAGAATTGCTATTTATATAAGTTTTAAGATATTGATTTAATCTTAACAAAAACCAGTTATGCATATGAGAAATACTAACAATCTATTCTACTTTTTAAATGTTAATGAAATTCACTGTTTATGCTTTACTACTGTTAAAACGAGAAGGATAACTCTTACACTATCTTCTGAAAGAACAACAATTCTTTAGAGAATTAATACCAATCAACAACTTGGAAATTCTTTATATCAATCTATCTTAACAACAACAATCATTTGTATAACTTATGAAGCGTTAAAACTTAGTCTAACACAGAAACAGCGAAGTAAACTTTTCCGCGAGTCAAGCATTTCAAAGATTAAAGTTATTTTTCTGACAACTAACAACAATCACATGTGTCACCCGCCGCGATAGTAACCTTTTTCCACTATTTAATAAGGAGCAAGTGTCACTATAAGAAAAAAGTCACAGTTATTGTGACGAAAGAGCAAAGGAGAGCAACCATTAACAGGAGAGAAATAGAGGTAGCAACATTATCAATAAAGCAGAGCGGTAAAGATAGGGCGACGAGGAGTACCCCCCTTTTCTTTACTGTGCATTCTACTTATTATATAAATATATTAATAAATATATATATATAATCAAAGACAGGCAGGCAGGCAGGCAGAAAGACAGACAAGAAAATTATTAAATTTTGTTTACTTTCAGTGTTGTTACTTCCATTTTTCAATACTTGCACTCAAACTTAATCCAAGTCCAAGCATGCCCTTTGGACCTTTTCAATACGGAAATTCATGGGATATCCCTCTTTCTGAATGTCCATATACACAATAAAACAGTTTTAGCTAATGTCATGCAGACGAAAAGTTCTAATTTGTCGCTTACGCATCGAAGAAAAATACCGCTGAGTACATGCTCAGCTTGAGTTTAAACTGGCGACGCGTACTCAGTTGAGAACGTGCTCAAGAAGTTTACAGTCTCGGATTTATTTGGCGTGCTCACCTGAGTATGGACTCTTGAGTTTGAGATTGAGCAAAGAACTTGAGGTTTTTTAAAGGCCAGTTGTCCTCAACGGTTACTGTGTTAAAGCCCAACGGTAAGCTTCGCGTCTGCATTGATCCACGTGATCTAAATAATGCTGTTCGACGTGAGCACTATCCAATGAAAAGCATTGAGGATGTCATTTTGCAAATACCCAACGCTAAAGTGTTCACAAAACTGGATGCGACGTCTGGGTTTTGGCAGATTGCACTCGACGAGGAAAGCACAACATTGTGTACGTTCAACACACCATATGGTCGATACAGTTTCACCAGGCTTCCCTTCGGCATAAAACCTGCTCCCGAGGTGTACCAGCGCAATATATCCGATATGGTAGAAGACCTTAATGGATGTGAAGCCATAGTGGATGACATATTGATGTGGGGTAGCAATATGGAGGAACACGACAAACATTTGACATTCGTCATGGAGAGAATCCGACAGCATAACCTGAAGCTGAGTAAGGACAAATGTTATTTCCGCAAGGATAAGGTCACAGATGTAGGTCACGAACTATCAGGCAATGGCGTGAGACCCGACCCCGAGAAAGTTCGCACGATACAGGAAATGAATCCGCCTACAATTACACATGTCAAGAACTTATGACATTTATGGGTTTTATCCAATACTTGGGTAAAATCCTACCGAACTTATCGAAAGTCAGTGCACCACTTCGTCTGCTGTTACAAAAAAAGACAGCATGACATTGGAACAGCGAGCAAGAACACTGTTTGAAAAACTCAAGTAAATGGTCACAAACGCGCCAGTTCTCAGCTATTATGACCCCAAGAAACCGTTAACCCTCACCGTAGATGCAAGCTCTAAAGGATTAGGAGCCGCCTTGGTTCAAGACGAGAAGCCTATTGCGTATGCGTCGCGCGCTTTGACTATAACCCAACAGAACTATGCACAGATAGAAAAGGAAACCCTGGCTATTGTGTTTGGGTGTACCAAGTTTCACCAGTATGTATTCGGGAGACAGGTACTTGTGGAAAGCGATCATGAGCCGTTACAGTCTATCTGCAGGAAACCGCTTCATCAAGCTCCGCCGAGGCTACAGAAACTTCTGAAAAAATATGACCTTGAAGTCATATTCAAACCGGGCATGACCATATTTATGGCTGATACCTTAAGCAGAGCTTTCCTCAAGGAAACCAAAGAGGACCTTGTTCCAGATCTGACTGTTAATGAGGTTTATTTGCTCTCGTATCTACCTGTTTCACCAGAAAACTATCGTAGATTTAAGAAAATGACGTCCGAGAATGTAGAACTACAGGTTTTACTAGACATTGTTCTGAAAGGTTGGCCTGACAACAAAGAACAAGCTCGTCACTATTGGTGTTGCCGCGATGAAATCTCATCTGTGGACGGACTATTGTTCAAAAATCATAAACTGATTGTACCAAGGTTACTTCGCAAGGAAATGCTGAAAACCATTCATAACTCTCATCTAGGAATTGTGAAATGTAAAAGCAGAGCTAGAGAGGCTCTGTATTGGCCAAGTATGTCAACGGAAGTTGAGGAAACAGTTGCAAAATGTTCAACGTGCGCTCAGTATCTTGCGCAAAACCCAAAGGAACCCCTGACAGAAATGGACGTACCAGACCGCCCATGGTCAATAGTCTCAGCAGATCTTTTTGAGTTCAACGGTCAGCACTACTTGGTCGCTGTTGGTAACTTTGCAGCAGCGGGATCGACAACATGAGTAGTAGTAACGCGATACAATACTTGAAAAGTCAGTTTTCGAGAAATGGTATTCCTGATAAAATAATCACGGACAATGGACCACAGTTCTCAAGCGAACTGTTTTCCCAATTCGTCAATGAATATAGAATTACACATTCGACGTCGAGTCCTCGTTATGCGCAATTCAACGGCCAAGCCGAAAGAATCGTTCAAACCGTCCAAAATCTGATCGGATCCGTACTTAGCAATGCTTGCATACCGGAACACCGTTATCGAGGAAATAGGACTTTCCTCAGCAAAAATGTTCCTAGGAAGGCGTTTGAAAACCGAACTTCCAACCACATCTCCGTTACTCGCTTCACAGGATGGATCTACAACAGGACAGGAAATCAAACGAAGGCTCAAAACGAGGCAAACTAGACAGAAAATGTACTTCGATCGTCATAGTGGTCCAGAACTTTAGCCGCTTGATTCAGGTGACAAAGTTGTTATGCGTCACAATAATACTTGGATTCCAGCTACTGTCGAAGGAAAACATCATAATCCGAAATCGTACATTTTGGAGCATTCTAATGGCCAGAAATACCGTCGTAACCGGAAGCACATCAGACCGACGAAAGCCAATTTTCGAATCAAAATGAGGAATCTATTTTCGATATTCATTGCCTCCTCAACAAACGTCAAATTCTCCAGCGAATGATACACCGACATTTGTAACACCCGATCGTAACAAGCCGCCGATTGTAAAACTACCTATCGAACAAAACGATTACTAGTGAATCTCCAATCAAAACGAGATCTGGGAGAGTTGTCGTGCCTCCGAGAAATTGTGTGATTATGTGAAGTGAACAGTTAATATTTCATAGTGTTAATGCAGTGTTTTGCATTTTATCAGTTCAGTTTTAAGTTCTAGTCAAATCACTAGTCAAGTGAAATGTGTGTCACAATGATGCAGTGTGTTGCAAATCAAATCCGTAGAACTGAAAAAGTTTTAATAATTTCTTTGTATGCGAGTTGTATTAAAATTCAGTACTCAGTAGGACTAGTTTGGACTGCTTTTAGTAGGACTGGATAGGATTTATTTCCTTAGGACTGGTTAAGACATTTTGTAATATCATTCTTAATATTGTTATTCATGTTAATTGATGATAGTTATGTTTTATATGATACAGATACTTCAATGTATATGTATTTCATCAAATAATGTTAAAATCTATAAATCAAAACAGTATGTATTTCTATAATATTATGTTTATAGATAAATTCATATACAACATAGTTTAGAATAAATAATGGTAATTTCATAGAGTTATAATAGCTTAAAGAGAAGGATGTCATGTATGGTTCAGTAAACGATCTATAACTCGTGTGAGTGAAGTAACATTTAAGCGTCTGTATTACTTTGATTAATGGTCTTCTAGAATCGTTGACTTCGTATCTTACAGCTGGGGATTAATATTTGACAAGACTTCGGGCTGGACTGGAAAGACTCGAATTCATTGATCACAGAAAATACCGCATTTAGCTCCGCTTCATTGAGACTTTCGAGTGTAATATTTGGGACATCAAGACTTTTGAGGGAATTATTGTTGACATTGTTGTCGCTGACAGGCGTACCAAGCGCTGAAGTGAGACATTTTGAAATTTCACGTTTGCTAAGGGTCACTTAATCTACACGAGTAGCTTCTTATTGAAGCTTCACTTTTGTGACCAGAGGCTCTCATAATGTGCCTGGCTTCTATGCCAGCGTCATCCAGAGCTGTGTTTGTCGTTGTGAAGAACAATATCGGCTAGCGGTCATATTTATTAGCGGATTGGCTTCCTATTGAGACAATATGTAGAAACATGATTTGTCTAGTAAGACTAAGTGCATGGCTGTATGTTGCTTTGTTTGTAAATGGCTGGACACTAAACCGGACATCTAAGATGTAAAATGCCGTTTTCAAGGCGTGACATGCAACTCTGGTTTCTTGCGACACTAGAGTGCATTAAGCTAGAACGATCATTTTTGCACGAAACTATTACATAGGATGTACAGATCGTATAAGGTAAAATTAAGCTCCCTGAGCATCAAGGGTGCGTTGTGACCTCCGCGGCCCCTAATAGCACAAAACTTGACATGTGAAATATATTAATTTTAGAATGCGCTGCTAGATTTTCGCTATCTATAGTGCTAAGAAACTTTGGGTAACGCATGTTAAATAGAAATTTTAATTCCCTTTATGATGATACATAACACATGTGGTTATATAGTACCATATATAGCCAGTGTAAATGGACATTCGCGTTAAAAATAGCGCACAAAATTTGGGCCACCAACTTCAGAGCTACGAAAATTGTTCCCATTTCTATCCACTGCCGGCGCTTCAAATGAGCATCAATATGCACTTATTATATATCTCTAGAAAGAAGAGGTAAAGGATAAACTATAAATATAAGGATAATAGCTATGTATCCAGTCCAAAGTTGGGTCAATTTCCAATGGGGTCTCCATTGAAGCTGTTTTATGACTGACCTCCCTACTAAGATATTTGAGATTCAAGATTGTACAAATAATGTCTTGGATCCCCTAGGGGACATGTGAGCACTGTCAAAAGGGGTTAATTTAAATGTATGCTTTTAAACGACATCTCCTCATAAATTACTGGGCAGACTTGAACAAAAATTGGAAGCAAGCGTCCATTGGGGCTTGAGATTCAAGATTGTACAAATGAAGTCTCAGACCCTCTTTTCAGAGGACAGATGTTGGGGCCAAAAGGAGTTAATTTGACTGTACGCTTCTAAACAACATATCAGAAACAATTGGGCACATTTTAACAAAATTGGCAGGAATCATCCTTAGGGGATTGAGATTCAATATTGTACAAATAAAGTAGCTGACTCCCCAGGGGACAGGTGGGGAAGGCCAAAAGAGGTTGATTTGACTGTATTCCTTTAAATTACATCACCTCAGAAATTGCTGGGAAGATTTCAAACACATTTGCAGGAATCTTCCTTAGGGTATAGGGATTCAGGATTGTACAAATGAAAAATCTGACCCCAGATGACAAGTGGGCGAGGTCAAAAAGGGGTAAATTTGACATTCTGCATTTGCACATCTCCTCAGAAACTGCTGGACGGATTTGAACCAAATTTTGCAAGAAGAATCCATAGGGGATGGTGAATTCCAGATTGTACAAATGAAGTCTGACCCATCCCCCAGAAGACATTTGAAATTGGCCGAAATGGGTTAATTATTAATTAGAACATGCCTTTAGACAACATATCCTCAGAAACTACTCTAGGCAGATTGCAACCAAATGGCAGCAAGTACACATAAGAGAAGGGGATTCAAGATGAAACAAGTACAAATGAAGTCTCTGACTCTACCAAAGGGCAGATGGGCGTGGCTAAGTGTTTTATTTGACTGTATGCCATTAAACGACATCTCCCCCCAAACTGTTGGATAGACTCCAATCAAAAACGGGAAATCCATAGGGGAAGGCAATTAAATATGGTAGAAATGAAGTCTCGAAATTGTAGGTCTATGTCATAAGGTCATTCATTCCCTATATACGTCAAATTAAGCAGTTTGTACATCATATAAAGCAGTTTGACCATCATATTAGAAAGTTTACTCACCATATAAAGGTGTTTGCGAATAAAGACGCGATCACCGCATATAAAGACAAGAGCAACGCATATAAGACGAGAATACCGCATATAAAGACGAGAACAACGCATTTAATGACAAGAGCACTGCATATAAAGAAGAAAGTATCGCCCATAACGACGATCTGTATCGCCCATAAAGACCAGAACACTGCATATATAAATATAAGAATATCGCATATAAAGACATAAGCACCGCATATAAAGACGTAAACACCGCATATAAATACGAGAAAACCGCAAATAATGACGTAATCACTGCATATAAAGACGAAACACCAACAAGAAAGACGAGAGCACCGAATACAAAGACGAGATCACCGCATATAAAGACGAGAGAACCGCATATAGAGACGAGAGAACCGCATATAGAGACAAGAAAACCGCAAATAAAAACAAAAACATTAAAAAGACGAAAGCATCGCATATAAAGCCGAGAGCACTGCATATAGGGACGAGAGAATCGCAAATAGAGACGAGAACACCGCATATAAAGACGAGAGCACTGCATATAGAAACGAGAGAACCGCATTTAAAGACGAGAGAACCGCTAAATAAGCCGAGAACACCACAAATTAAGACAAGAACACCGCATATAAAGACTAGAGCACCGCATATAGAGACGAGAGAACTACATATAGAGACGAGAGAACTGCATATAGAGACGAGAGAACCGCATATAAAGACAAGAACACCGCATATAAAGACGAGAGAACCGCACATAAAGACGATAGAATCGCAAATAAAGACGAAAACACCAAATAGAAAGACGAGAGGGGCCGCATAAAGAGACGAGAGAACCGCATATAGAGACGAGAACACCAAAAAGAAAGACGAAAGCACCGCATATAAAGACGAGTTCACTGCATATAAAGACGAAAGAACCGCATATAAAGACGAGAGAACCGCATATAGAGACGAGAGAACCGCATATAGAGACAAGAGAACCGCAAATAAAAACAAAAACATTAAAAAGACGAAAGCATCGCATATAAAGCCGAGAGCACTGCATATAGGGACGA
>JAUMGZ010014268.1:0-10095 GCA_032359645.1 Pododesmus macrochisma | reverse complement strand
GAGTTGTCCTGACTGCACGTGTTAATTTGTCCTGACTGCACGTGTTGAGTTGTCCAGACTGCACGTGTTGAGTTGTCTAGACTGCACGTGTTGAGTTCTGACTGCAAGTTTTGAGTTGTCCAGACTGTACGTGTTGATTTGTCCAGACTGCATGTGTTGATTTGTCCAGTCTGCACGTGCCGATATGTCCTGACTGTACGTGTTGAGTTGTCCTTACTGCACGTCTTGAGTTGTCTAGACTGCACGTTTTGAGTTGTCCAGACTGTACGTTTTGAGATGTCCAGACTGCACGTGTTGAGTTGTCCTGACTGCACGTGTTAATTTGTCCTGACTGCACGTGTTGAGTTGTCCAGACTGCACGTGTTGAGTTGTCCAGACTGCACGTGTTGAGTTGTCCAGACTTAACGTTTTGAGTTGTCTAGACTGCAAGTGTTGAAGTTTCCAGACTGAACGTGATGAGTTGTCCAGATTGAACGTGTTGATAAGTCCAGACTGAACGTGTTGAGTTGTCCAGACTAAACGTGTTGAGTTGTCCAGACTGAACGTGTTGAGTTGTTCAGACTGAATGTGTTGATTTGTCAAGACTGAACGGGTTGAGTTGTCCAGACTAAACGTGTTGAGTTGTCCAGACTGAATGTGTTGAGTTGTTCAGACTGAATGTGTTGATTTGTCCAGACTGAACGGGTTGAGTTGTCTAGGCTGAACGTATTGAGTTGCCCAGATTGCACGTGTTGAGTTGTCTAGACTGAACGTGTTGAGTTGTCCAGACTGAATGTGTTGAGTTGTTCAGACTGCACGTGTTGAGTTGTCCAGACTGAATGTTTTGATTTGTCCAGACTAAACGGGTTGAGTTGTCCAGACTGAACGTGTTGAGTTGTCCTGACTGCTCGTGTTGAGTTGTCCAGACTGAGCGTGTTGACTTGTCTAGACTGCACGTGTTGATTTGTCCAGACTGAATGTGTTGAGTTGTCCAGACTGTACGTGTTGAGTTGTCCAGACTGAATGTGTTGGTTTGTCCAGACTGCACGTTTTGAGTTGTCCAGACTGAATGTGTTGATTTATCCAGACTGAACGTGTTGAGTTGTCCAGACTGAACGAGTTTATTTTTCCAGACTGAACGAGTTTATTTTTCCAGACTGCACTTTTTGATTGGTCCTGAGGACACGTGATGATTTGTCCAGATCGCAAGCCTCCCCCCTTTGGGTGTAATATCCCTATTTTCCACAAACGTATATGAAAAAAGTCTTATGGACTTGGTGTCAAATGCGAAAATCTATCCGTCATATTTCTTTTAATTTGAATTTAACATTTCTACTTAACTGATTTTGTCTTGTAAAAGTATTTCTCAACAAAATTCTGAACTTTTCCCCCTCACTATTTTAAGCTTGTTCATGTTTTAAACAAACCATACAGTCGGTTGTTTGAGCGAATAAAACATCAGATTTGTAAAATATAACCTTTTGGAGATTTAAAAAAAAAATTAAGGGCTTATTGGAATAACTCAATTGTCATGAAATCATTTTTTTTTTTTAATGTTATTATGATTTATATATGAAAATTCAAGTACATCTAACTGTTTATTCTGGAAGTGTTGAGAAACCTTAAGTAATGCTGCCAGTAGAGCAAGGCGCACATCAAATATCTATGAAAATCAATGTTCTCCCAAATGAATATTTTTAAAAGTCAGCGCCAACTATCACGTTAAATCTCAACTAAACATATAACTACCCTGAACACAAACACATTACCATCCTGAAAATAAATTACGATGTCAGCAGTACTAAATAGATTGCTTTGGCTTTTTTTTGCTGAAGGAAAGTCTTTTTATCCAGACTCATCAAGTCTGAACCTTACTGATTTGTTGTTTGCTGTTTTATTGGAGTTTAACGTCCCTTCAACTCACATCTAGGTCATACCGAGACGGGTAAAGCACGGCCAATACGTATGGAATTTAAGGCGCTGTATACCTACATGTTGGATGCGCTCCTACGTTACACCAATATTATCAACATTCAGGACATGGTAAGTCAAGTTTTATGTTAATTGAAATATAGTAAGTGTGTTTACTGTATTTTGTCTTTTTAGGTAAATTAGTGACAACACCGGACATGAGTGGAATGTTGGGAGAGGAAGTGACGTTACAGTGTAAATATGAATCTCCTAAAACGTGGTTTGTAATGCAATGGAAGAAAATACTACAAAATAATAGTGCCGTGACATTAGTTAGCTTACCCAATCCGTTTGTACCTGAAGCTGTTTTGACACCAATGTGGACAGAATCTAGTCTAAAATCACGAGGAGGAACATTTGTTCGTGATAATGGGAGTTCCATTATTTTTGACTTGCGTATTCACAGTTTTCAGTGTTCTGATATTGGTGAATACCGATGTGTCGTGACAGGGGAAGAAACACATTCAGCGGAGACAAACATAACTTTAACAGGTAAATTTTCTGAAGAAAAAAACGAAAAGTTGATTAACAAATTATTCGATGCGGACAGCCAAAAGTCACAAATTTGCTTTCGGCCATTGGTCATAAACAGTATTATGGGCACCCCACCCTCAATTTAATTTTTTTTAATAACAAATATCACAGAAAAGTGTGGTCCAGAGGTAACACCATACGCTTGGTTGGCTCAGTGTCAAAATAATGTGACAGCGCATAGAGTATCATGTACATGTATCAATACTCTGTGGCGTCATATTGCAGTAAGACAGCACTATAGAATTCGGCCCGAATTAGCACTAGCTTTAACAATTAGATGGTTGGCCTAAACTGTATTGACAAGAAGTAAAACTCCAATGTTACATAATATGTCAAAATCATGTCATATTTGTACCAATCAGCAATAACAAAACTAGAAATGAAAACATGTTGAATAAAGGATTGTGCAGCCATGTGTAACAGCGAATGGAATGCTGTATAAGTTTGATAGTATTCACTGCACACCCTAACACATATTTACAATGTATACAAAAGTAAACAACTTGTATCATACGTGTATGGTCAGGGTAACCCTTCAATCTCCCATTTTAGTTTGCATTTTTGTTTTACTTGTACTGTTTTAGAAAGTGTTGTATCATAGATATTCAAGCAACAAAGTACTTTGCATGGCACTCTTTTCAATGTGTACTATTTATCTTTATAGCTAAACCGACAAATCCAGTAATTACACAGGACCTCTTTTTTGTTGAACCAAACCAAGCATTTACTCTCGAATGCGAGGCTCTTGTAGGACTTCCGGTTTGTGGGATACGCTGGTATCAGAAATTACCAAATACGGAACACTTTACGGCAGTGGAGGGTAAACAGGAAAAGGAAGTGTTAATGGGAGATAACTGTGTTCCAAGGATTAGGCAGAGACTGTTTACCAATATATCCGAGGAGACAAGTGGTACAACATATAGGTGCCAGGTTGAGGGTGATCTAGCCATGCCTGTATCTAATTATGTGGACGAAGTACTTGTTAAAATACCAGGTATGTTGTAAAATAAAAGTTTATGTTTCCTTTAGTTCCTTGGCAAACACCAAATTGCCACTCTGGAACGTGTTAAAAAGCTGTGCTGTTGTGATCGACTTCACTGTCACAAAAACATACAAATCATATTCAGTCACGGCTACATAAACCTTTAAAACGCAAAAACCTTTTATTAAGTGAAAAAAGTGTTGACAATTTGTGAAACTACCTACATAACGTTTTAAGTCGCTGAAACAACTCGCAAAAAATGTCATGAGCACATATATTTACTAAAACGCACCAGAAGTACTTTCGCTAGCATTTATTTTTACACGGATAAAACGGAATGACCACTTCAAATGTAGCTTTTAAGGAAAGATGATTACGTATCATTGACTGGAGATATGTTACAACTTTCCTTTGACACTCTCAATTATTGCCTGATTCACAAACCAGAAATTACTACTTTACGAGCTAACAATATAGGACATATTTAAACAAAAAATATACAAGAAGAAATTGGATCAACAGAACAAAAGTTATTGACAAACAAACGAGAACATGATCAAAAAGTCACCACAAGAATGAACTAGCAAAGTCAGACGGACATTAAACATGACGTCAAACCTTTCACTTCTCTGTCAGAAAAGCATTTCATCGCAGACATGAGAGATTATATATCAAAAATGCTGAACTTATTGCCCCGTGTCCTTGTGTACTTACAGAGAAGCCATCCACAGACCCTCCCTACCAGATACCTAAGTGTGTAGGGGACGGATGTAAAACAATCCAGAAAAAACAACAAGGTATTTTACAGCACAACACATGTACATGAAATTGATTTTATTGACAAAAAAGTACTATGGATGAAACGAGAAACTTTTAATGTCCATGTTGTATGTAATATCTTTTTACTTTTTATAGTCGTCATAACTTATTCATCGTCGGCGTACTTTTCACATGTTTGACTACTTCTCCAAAGACATTGGACCAATTTTTAACAAACTTGGTAGGACACATCCTTCAGGGAAGGGGATTCAGATGTGATAAAAATGAAGGGGCTCCGACCTCAGGGGTCCATAAGGGGAGTAATGTTACACAATTTCAAAAATCTTCTTATAAACTAGAAGGTATGGAGATAAATACTTTGGTATGTAGTAACCTTGTGGTATGGAGAATTAAGTTTGTTTAAGGTGTGATCCTGTGGTCAAAAGTAAGTTATGCATTTTGATGTCAAAGTTCAACACCCTTGCAAACATTAATTTTTTCACATTTTCGACTTCTTCTCCAAAACCACTGGGCCAATTTCCACCAAACTTGGCATGACACATCCCTATCAGATTCAGAGTTGTTCAAATGAGGAGGCTCGCCCCAAGGGGCGCCACTAGGGGACTTAGAGGGGCGGGAGAATTGACAAAATTTAAAAAGCTTCTTATAAACTAGAAGGCCTAGAGTTCGATGCTCTAAAACAACCACACAATTTTAAAGCTCATGAGAATTACATTTATAATAAATCTTGGAAAATATCTCATATCAGAGTTTGGTTGAGCTATGGTAAAAACTCACAACTAAAACACCTATACAAAACACGTAGATACATGTATTATGTATGACGATGTCAAATATACACAAATACAATACGGTTATAGCAGTTCATGTATAACAAAGTATACGGACATTTTTCGATTAAGTTCAAGAAATTAATGGAAAAATTTCATAATTTTTCAGGTAAAAATGGAGCTACATCTTGGACGGAAACGCGTGGTTTATTATCGACAACGTTAATCATTATATTGTTTTGGACGTTAAAGCTGTAGTAGCCCCATGTGCTTTATTGATAATCATTGGTCATACATCATACAGGCGACAAACACGTCATGTATCTGAACTAAAGAAAGACTGAAAAACGTCATCGTGGTTCAATCAAATATGAGTGCTATACGTTGTTGTATAACATAAAATATGACCTACTTTATATATAGGTCTCCGAACGAATAATGGTAGGTTATCGAGATTTTTATTTTTATCTAACTCCAGTTAGTTAAAATTTTACGATTTTGCAAGGAAACGGAGCCGAGAATCTTTTAATTTCAGAAAATGATATAACGAGAGTTAGATATAACCCGAAAACCAATCATAATAAGTTTCGGTGGCGTTTTATTTTTTACGATTTCTGGTCATAAAAAATCGTCATATCGATATGCGGATTTCACCCCTGGCGGACGTCTGCTCATGAATACGAAATAAATGATAATCTCAAGCAGTCACAAACAAGAAATAGTCATTTTGATCGCCATATTCGAAAGTATAAACTGAAGTAATGTTTTACACAACAGAAAAGCATCCGTTCAAAGTGTGAACTATTTCAGGCTAGTACCGAGTACGACACAAGGAGGTCAAGGTATCATGATGTCATTTCCGTTCAAAAGAAGCGCTATATCTAAAGTGTAAATAGCATCTCCGAGGTGATGAAAATCATAAATGGAAGGAGAAAAGACAGGAACTCGCACTTTCATATCTGTCTCGTCAAATGACATGATTTCATGTTGGCAATCACTAACTGTGTATTTTTTCGTTATGACGCAAGGAATTGTGTGTGTCTATCCCGTGTCAAATATGTTTATTTAATTATTTGTGTGTTTTGGTTTTGTCAAAAACGTAAGAAATCCTATTTCGATATATTGTCTTTTTAGTTTTTTGTTTAAACAATATTGAATGTAAATATATTTAAACTAACGATATGTTCGTGCACTGTAAGTATTTGTTGTCGACGTTTTGTGGGTTCACTTTACTACGATAAGTAAATTTAAGGATGTATTAGTTTGAGAACCGAAGATTTTATCAAATCAAACTTTTATTCTATTGTTGATTTTTGAAAGATGAGGTCCTGGAAAGACATTCACATGAGCAAATTATATATTGCCGCACTTCTTTTTCTTCTAGAACCACTCGAAAGTAATGCGTTTAAAAGTAGCTGAAATTGGAATTTTCCAGAATTTCTTTACATAGAACCCAACATGTGTCCACATTAAAATCAATATTATTGAAATATAAATTTCAGATCAAGTTAGAATTTTTTTTCTATTTTTTGCTATTTTTGCAGATAATTAATTAATGCGATAGAATTCCTAAGATACCAAAAAAAATATGCCAACCATTTTCAATGATTTTCTTATATATCGACTTAAAGAATTTGTTACAAAATCAAAAAAAATTCCAAATTTTTCACCAAGGCAGAGACTTTAAAAACGAATAAAATTAACAAATAAAAATGATTGGTTGCCGAACTACTTTTTTCACAATTTTTGAACAAAGATACATGCAAGGCGTACTTCTCCTTTATGACCCATACAACCTTAAAAAAAACATAAAACAAATACATTCCACAGGAAATTAAAATATATGTAATTTGAAGATTATTCTTACAAAATTTCATTAAGATCCAACAATTCGTCAAAATTTATTTACTTTTGAATAACCCTAGCAACGCAAAACTTTTAAAACCGCAGCACAACGTCAATGTTCGCCGCAACAAAATGTAGTCCCTCTGCTATAATCTGATGTGGCCTATGTTCCTTGGTATTTTTTGTTGCAATATATTACTCTTATGATATTATTAGTATATCACCACAGTTTACTTGTCTAAGTATTACATAATGTGTTTTAAAGCAGAGTATACCCTACTTCCTGTCAAACCCTCACACTTATACATCCTTAACGCACTTATACATCCTGAAATGCTTTTTGTTTTTGTGGTTCATATTGTTTTCCCCTCGGAATTATGTAAAACGTAATGGTTTGGAACCAGACGCAATCATTCACACAATAATCCAACATTACTTGTCTAAATGAAAACCGTCTACGTCACATGTGTTTAAGATATTACTTGCATGTTTACTAACAACTTTCAATTTAAAAAATTTGTTTTCAAAATACCTGTGCATTGCTGAACTTAAACTGAGATAGCCAGTGTAGATGGCACACTTAAACTAGAGCAAAGTAGTTACAAAATATAGATATGACACTGCTATATCTTAAGTGATATTTTGACTGTACCTGCCGTGTTAAAATGACTGTGAACCATACCATTTGCGTGTATCTGTGTTAAATATGCAATGTGCGAGTATTTGTGATGAATATGCAATGTGCGTGTATTTGTGTTGAATATGCAATATGCTCGTATTTGTGTTGAATATGCAATGTGAGTGTATTTGTGTTGAATATGCAATGTGAGTGTATTTGTGATGAATATGCAATGTGCGTGTATTTGTGATGAATATGCAATGTGCGTGTATTTGTGTTGAATATGCAATGTGGGTATTTTATATGCAATGTGCGTGTATCTTCGTTGAATATGCAATGTGCGTGTATCTGTATTGAATATACACTGTGTTGTATGTGCGTTAAAATATGCAATGTGTGTGTATATCTGTGATGAATATTCAGTATGCGTGCACGTGTGTTGTTGTTGAAAAATGAAAGTGAGTGTACTTGTACAACATTCATCGTTTGTTTAATATGCAATGTGTGGGTATATGTGTTGAATATACAGTATGAAGGCAATGTCTTTATATGGCAGCGAACTTTTGCAAAGCAATATCATGCGCATACGCGTGTGTTTTAGGTACTTATGTGGCATATTATTTGTTTACTTCCTGATTTGTAATTCTGCGCCATTATGTGGATAATCTAAAGTTGTATGAGCATGACTAGGGCGAGTGCGTTTACCAATAACATTTTTATATAATTTAATTTTATGTCGCATTTTATTTTTTACAGTTGATACAGAACGATACATACATGTACCATGTAATTACAAATACCGAAGTATTATTTGAATAACATGATGAAGATGTTACAACACAATATAATTGCTTTTAAACATTATTCCAAATCATTATTATGTACATGTATATATAATAGATGAATGGTAAAAAAATATTTCTTGTGTGTTTTTCTTTGATTAAGTGAAGTAACCGTCAGGAACCAATACTGTATGTGAGATACCTTTGTCCCGCATTCCTGGTCTAGTTCCGAAGTAACCATCAGGAACCAATACTCTGTGTGAGATACCCTCGTCCCGCATTTTAAGTCTAGGTCCGAAGTAACCATCAGGAACCAATACTGTATGTGAGATACCTTTGCCCCGCATTCCAGGTCTAGTTCCGAAGTAACCATCAGGAACCAATACTGTATGTGAGATACCCTTGTCCCGCATTCCAGGTCTAGTTCCGAAGTAACCGTCAGGAACCAATACTGTATGTTAGGTACCCTTGTCCCGCATTCCAGGTCTAGTTCCGAAGTAACCGCCAGGAACTAATACTGTATGTGTGATACCCTCGTTCAACATGCCTGGTCTAGCTCCGAAGTGACCGACAGGAACCAATACTGATTGAGAGATAACCTTGTCCCGCATTCATGGTCTAGGTCCAAAGTAATCGCAAGGATTCAGTACTCTGTGTGAGATACCCTCGTCCCATATTCCAGGTCTAGGTCCGAAGTAACCGACAGGAACCAATACTGTTGTGAGATAGCCTTGTCCCGCATTCATGGTCTAGGTCAAAAGTAACCGTCAGAAATCAATACTCTGTGTGAGATACCTCGTCCCATATTCCAGGTCTAGGTCCGAAGTAACCGCCCGGAACCAATACTGTTGTGAGATAGCCTTGTCCCGCATTCATGGTCTAGGTCCGAAGTAACCCTCAGTTATCAATACTCTGTGTGAGAAACCCTCGTCCCATATTCCAGGTCTAGGTCCGAAGTAACCGCCTGGAACCAATACTGTTGTGAGATACCCTTGTCCCGCATTCCAGGTCTACGGCTGAAGTAACCGTCAGGAACCAATACTGTATGTGATATACCCTTGTTCGCATTCCAGGTCTAGGTCCGAAGTAACCGTCAGGAACCAAAACTGTATATAAGATACCCTCATCCCGCATTCCAGGTCTAAGTCCGAAGTAACCGTCAGGAACCAATACTGTATGTGTGAGATACCTTTGTCCCGCATTCCAGGTCTAGTTCCGAAGTAACCGTCAGGAACCAATAATGTATGTGAGATACCCTCATCCCGCATTCCAGGTCTAGGTCCGAAGTAACCATCAGGAACCAATACTGTATGTGATATACCCTTGTCCCGCATTGCAGGTCTAGGTCCGAAGTAACCCCCAGGAACCAATACTTTATGTGAGATACCCTCATCCCGCATTCCAGGTCTAGGTCCGACGTAACCGGTAGGAACCAATACTGTATGTTAGGTACCCTTGTCCCGCATTCCCGGTCTAGCTCCGAAGTAACCGACAGGAACCAATACTGTTGTGAGATAGCCTTGTCCCGCATTCATGGTCTAGGTCCAAAGTAATCGTTAGAAATCAATACTCTGTGTGAGATAACCTCGTCCCATATTCCAGGTCTAGGTCCGAAGTAACCGCCCGGAACCTATACTGTTGTGAGATAGCCTTGTCCCGCATTCATGGTCTAGGTCCGAAGTAACCCTCAGAAATCAATACTCTGTGTGAGAAACCCTCGTCCCATATTCCAGGTCTAGGTCCGAAGTAACCGCCAGGAACCAATACTGTTGTGAGATACCCTTGTCCCGCATTCCAGGTCTACGGCTGAAGTAACCGTCAGGAACCAATACT
>JAUMGZ010014257.1:0-10096 GCA_032359645.1 Pododesmus macrochisma | reverse complement strand
CAGTCTCAATATAAAGATCAACACCTTTCATTTAAGTTTTGATATATGATCAGCAAAATGGTTCATGTCATTCGGTGTCAAAATCAAGATAAGAAAACATCTTGCATAACCTTTGAAACCAATCACAGAAAAATCCATCAATGGTTCAATGCTACAGCCTTTCCATGAGTTTGATTCACAGTTTTTGAGCAACCAAAGTAGAAATGTCAACCCATGACAAAATCTTATGTGGATAAAATCATTTCTATTATAAAATATATCATTATTGAAATTCTGTTAGCTTATATTAAAACTGATTACTTTACTGCACTCGAATGGCAAATATCACTTTTTTACAGGGAATCGTGCGATTGACTTTAAACCAACAGAATTTTAAGAATTATATCATTCTTAACTCAAATAATTTGTTGTTTCAATGACATACACAAAACTCTTACAGGTATGCCTGTATGCCAACTTTAAACAAGAAAATTAGTAAACTGATGCATGCTCCTGAAATGCCTCTCGAATGAATCAAAAATCCAATTTCAAATCGACACCAAAAATCAACAATATGTTTTCGCACATCCTTATAGAGCACTCAAAACAAATTAGTTTTTTATTCTATGCAGTCCGTCTCTAAAAATAATCTGTTAAAAGAAGGTACCCTTAATGACCTACTTTAAGTTCAAAATGACCATGACCTTTGGGACATGACCTTGAGAGTACATAGTCCTCATCCTCGAGTCATGGACAAAAATTGAGTGAAGTATGATGTAAATATCAATTGAAAGAATAAGGAGATATGACTGTGGACGGACAGAAAAAGCGGCAAATATATGCTCCCCCGAAATGTTTTCTGGGAGCATAAAAACAACAGTACTGCTTTGTTGTCATATATGATTATTTATTAAAAATATCTTTTGCAAAAGAAATCGAATGAATACTCAATACATTGGGAAACATCAAGGACAAATTCACAGCACAAATATACAATACATTTTACAACTTGATAAACAAATATGTATGCATTCTTAATAACATGTGTGCACATACTGGTTATGTACAGTAATTCAGTTGTTGAAACTGATGAACTCTTTACAAGTCTGCTAAAAGATACCTACTTATTACAAGACTGCTCAAACATTTCTGAAAACATGTTTTCCTCAGAGAACATTTCAATTTTAATAATCTATACCTGTAGACATCACAGAGATATTGGCATGTCTGCTTTAAAAGCATTTAAAATCTTCATTGATAGTTTAAATAAAATGCTCAATAGAATAAATTCATGAATTTCTAAAAAGAAAAATTGCTTGGGTTTTTGTATCTGGCAAATTTGAATCTCTTTCAATATTAAAGGAACAAGGTGATCTTCAAAATAAAAACTTAAACGTCATTATAAATCTTAAAATGGCACATCTCAGTAATTTACACTTCAATATAAATGAAAATGCATTATGGGTAAAAAAATTAAACAAATCAGCTACATGTTTTGGCGGACATTTAAATTCTTAGTATGCTATCTCTGACTACATAAAAACATCCAAACTAATATATACAGATTTTGACTCGACAATGTTTTCACAAGCACTTACTATGTAAATGAAGATGATAAGTAACAATTTTATAAGTTCTTTTTACTTTATACTATACAACTAGGTGAAAGTTACAAGGAGTCAAAAGTTGACAAATTGAACGGATATTTCTGGCACTGCCAGATGAACAAGTCTTGAGCTGATTTACTGACCATATTTAATGTAATTACCCTAAGATTGTAAAGACTTCTTAGGTGATTGTTCTGAATTATATTAAAGTTTACCCCAAAAATCATATACAAACATATTTCAAATACATTATTTACAGCATATTGAAGCATTCATTCAAGATAATGAAAAAGTATAAACTTTTATTCACATGAAATTTTACAACTATATTGGGATGGGATTATGATTGACAATTACACGGGCATAGGGCAATGGTAATGGGCGATAACTTATTGGTCTCTATATAAAACTTGAATAAACAGAAAAATTGCATAAAAAAGAAATATTGTTTACATACAACCTCATAAAAACACATCTTCGCTAACAACATGTACAGTTAAAAACTCTGCTATCTTTGATAGCTACAAAATACATCAATATCTAGTCGACACAACATGGAAGTAACACTCTGCTCTTTATAAGATACACTAAAACAGCTATATGTGAAGCTGAATGAACACTATATACAAAAGATGTTTATCCCTTAACTAATTGCCACTTTTCATATAATTTACAGTAATAACCTTCTTTCTTTAACAGCCTTCTGACATGTCTGAAGAAAAACAATTAACATATACTGATTTACTATACCATATTTAAAACTTTTTCCATCAATTGATTTTCATATCTATTTTGAAACTTCCTTTTCTTTGCTTATTTGAACATAAATTTACAAAAATAACACTTGTGAATTTGCTAGCATGAGGAATTGATCATACTTCATAAACTGTTAACATTTTATAATACATTGTAGTTATTATCAATATTCATCTCTAATAATGAAATTATTAACCAGGGCATCAACGAGCTTGATATATACTTCAAACAATATACATGTACAGTGGAATCGGCTTATTGTAATATCCTACCGGTATTTGTCAGAGAAATGTATCATAATAAGCGATATATCATAATAACGGTAACGCTATGTACCCTAATACACTGTATCTAGTTGATTTTTACTTGATCTGATAAAACATTATCTAGGAGTATCGGGTTTATGTTTTCATGGGACTACTCTACCGGTATATTGAGATACTTTTGCTGCAGGGTAATTTTTGCTATTTTCATTGTTGAAAAAAATGTGAATTCAGCACTGCAGTGAAATGAGAACAGCTCTATTTAAATGGAGAGCACCTAGCCTACCTCAACTATGAATTCAACCCTTCTTGAAGACAGACATTTTTCATCAAAAATATGAAAAGTACACTGCATGACTTTAAAGCTATATGCAATAAATCACACAAGATTGGGATAAAATTGAACTTGTACAAAATTATACAGTTCTGATATATATCCAAGAACTATCTTTGCAAAAACATACATTAAGATAATATAGACGTGCAGCATATGAACAATTGAATTGTGACATTTGGAACTGATTACTTTCTTTTCAGGGATTACATAAGTATTAACATTCCTAATATTATCACTTACTGGTACACTGCGTGATCATGGCTTTAAATTTTTTGAACACAATTTTGATTTCAGACAATTTACGTAGTTGGAATGTAGCTAAATGTGTCTCGCATAAAATATATGAACACAGAGTAAAATGATGCTATAATAATGTGAATATATATTACAGGTGTGCTTTCAAGGTCAAAAGTATCCGTGATTAAAAGGTTAAAAAAAAACTTTCATGTTTAAAATTCCTAAGTCCTTATAATTACATCCTCTTTAAAAGCATTAATTTAAGGTTGAGATCTGTATTAGGAATAATATTCACAATGTGCTAAGATAAACTAACTTGAGACTGTTACTTATTCAAGACTTACCATGAACACAAGAACTAAATTGTATGCAGTATTCTAAGTGTGATAATTCCACTGTTCTTTGAGGAAAATTATTCCATATTTGGTTTGGACATGATTGATAAGCATTCAAATTAACTATTGTAAAATGTATTGTGAATATGTACATGAACAAAGACTTAGAAATAAATCTAATATATGATTATTGTGAAAAGTTCTTAAAGGGAGATTACTCCTCACTTCTGAAAGGGAGATTACTCCACTCATCTCAAAGTGAAATAATTCCAGTATGTGAATACTGTACATGTATTATAAACGTCACTGAAGTGATTTGATGAGAATTTTATACAAATGTATACTGACAATTTTGTGAGGAGTATGCAGATGAACAAAGTATATAAACTGTATCATTTATTTATTATTGACTAGATGTTGAATTTAAAGATGAAAATGTGAATCACAACAAAACTTACAACATTTTTGTTAATTCTTATAAAACTCATTGCATATTTAACATACTTCATTGGTATATTAATATCAAAATTTTCACTGATTTGATAAATATGGAGGATATAACATGTAAATTTCACATTTAATTGCCTTATTAGTTTGTTTTGTTTTTTGAATTCTACTTTCCCTTAATTTAATTTCATATTTATATCAAGCACAATATACCAACTTAATTATTAATCTTGAGGACGAATTCTTTGGCAAAAAAGAACTATTTACAGTAGAATTCACTATTATGGTAATGCCAGTAATATTCACATCCTATAATAAGTCAGATTAAGTCACAACATACATGTAAGTGATCAGGGAAACTTGATGTCAACAACCATCACTGAAATGTGCTTTGAATATTGATAACAAAATCTATAATAGTTTGTACATTGAATGATTTGAAAAAAAGCTCTCAAATTTGAATCACTATGACGATACTTCAAATGTTTTTAGAAAACATTTTATATTTACAAACTGGTGATTTCAACAAGAGATTAAATCAGTACCTAGAAGTTTTAATGAAAACAAGAAGAAATATGATCAACAGAATAACGGTTATTGACAAACGCACAATAGTCCCACCAAAAAGTCACCACCAGAATGAACTAGCAAAGTGAGACGGGTATTAAAAATGAAGTCAAACTAACCAAACCATTTTACAAACCTAAGCAAAAGAAAACTAAGGGGAAAATATATTTCGCTATATCATATATAAAATAAACAAAAGTCACCATTAATTGTAGTTTTAAAATGTACTCTTAAAATCAAACTTAATATTAACTAGTATGTGAATTCCTCACATACACTAACAGCCATGTACATTAATGAGCCAAAACATTGTTAAAAAAAACAATCAAATTTATACTTTAAAAAAAACAAGACTAGAAGTACAACCGTAACTAACTATATTGTATAATGCCTAATAATGCTGGTTATGTTTTAAATCAAATTTTAAAAAAAATCCATAAAATGTACATGTACTTTACACTGTTTTAAAGGTTTTTTTTGTGTTCATTAAAATTCAATGCAAAGGCAACACAAAAATATGAGTTTTCTCTAGCTAGGCCTATATACAGCTACATGTACATACATGTATTTTAGTTCCTATCATTAGCTATCCCTAATCTTTTTGTCAATTTCAGACAAACACTTAAAGACAGAACCTGTTTTTATTGATATGAGCTCTCATAATTTTTTTATAAACAAAATGTTTACCTACCTAATACAATTATTTTTATAGATATTATTTCATCTGGCATTCTGTAAAGAGTTTTTGCGTAATAATTACACATTATTTTGCAATACATTTTATGGTCTCACTTGTTTGTGTATTTACCAATTGTGCATAACATTGACCTAACTGGACTCGCTCTAAAATAGCGAAATACATTTAAACAGCTTGAAAGATGCTGCACTGGTTTGTACTGGATAACCTCATGGTACAATACTACAACATTGTGGTAATTTTGTCACATAATGAACCCACTTAACCTTTGTTTGTGGTTATGAACAGTTAAACAACGTACAAGCTAAAGATCTGTTAAATCTTCTGATAGAACAAACAATTGTAAGAGAAGACAGAACAAATGTTAAGGAAAAATATAATAAAATTTACAGCAATACACTGTGGATTTCTATTCCCTATGAAATACCCTTCACGCTAATATATATAAATCATACAAATAACACAAGGTGTATGAACTGTAATGGTTGGACATAATGGTAGGCTGGAACTCCTCGTACAATTTATACAACTATTACTAGTAATGAACATGCAGTGGTAGCTATGGTAACTATAAGCAAATATGGTAAACAACCTGACTGTGCAGGCTGATAGATGAACACATCATGCACTGTATAGTTTTAGTCTTATTAAGGACTTCTAGCTGCAAAAACCGTAGCTCATTTTGACCCTTAACATTTGGACATTTGGCCGCCATAGAGCTACGGATGTTACAGTACCTATTTACATTTCATTTTTTCTTTAAGTTTAAATCAATAAATCTAACATTCTGAAGTTCACCAGTGCTCCTTTTTCCTGATTTCAATAATCATCTAAGCTCCATCATGTACCATTTACCTACAATTCAGGCCGAATGAGTGGTAATTATGGACATCTGAGCAACAAGTACCAACAGACTGGTAAATAAATAATGAGTGAACAAGACAAGGTATGTTTCGTTTATCAACTCGACTGAAAAACTTCAGAATGTCAGCTCTATTGAATGCAACCCAAACTTAGGTCACTGTGAAAAGTACATTAGTCATTGAGCCATAGCTCTATGGCAGCCAAGTGTCTATATAAGTGAGGGCCAAAATGAGCTACAGTTCCCCAGCTTCCTTACTTTAAATTGTTCAATGAATAGAGATCTGTTACAATTTCTAATATAGCTGTGTTGAACTCAATAACAAAGTTTTCACCAAAAACTGCACAACTTATACAGTTTTGTTGAGTTCAGTGAAACCTGCTTTGTGCATTTTTTGTTTACTAAAAGGTATAAACCTGACAGGGCCTATCTGATAAACCTTGTATAGGTTTGACCCTTGACCTTGTTTGTATGAATGTCTAATTAACAACCTCATACACGGGGTCTCTCTCCAGCAACTGTGCGTCATCCTCATGGAGATCATTGAAAGATTCTTGACTGGAAGATACATTATTTTGCATCTCACGCTGTTCATTGAGAGCGTTATCGTCATTCATGTACACTGGTTGCGTGTTCGGTAACATGTCATGTTGGAGATTACTGGGTTTACTAGGGTCAGTTACTCGACTAGCAGCAAATTGAACGTTAGTATCCTTGACACTGGACCTTCCTGTCATGTCCACATATTCATCCTCCCGAACTGGCTTTGCTCGTTGATTGTTCAAGCAGGGCGTTGGAGGAAGTGGCATTTGGGATCGATTTTGGACACTAGGTGCAGCACACTTCACTGGAGTTTCGTAGCCCTCGCATTCATCCATACACTTTCCACAATCGGCGCCGCTCTCAAAGCTGGCTGTTGAACAAGACGCTGTGGCACCAAACTGATTGACCCCATGGTCCACATCTTTAGTTACACTATCGTAAAGTTTGTGCATACGACTTGGGTCCATGTAGATATTGTTTGTTGCCCGTGAGACGGAATCTCTCTGGTTCACTTGTGCATAAGAAAGATTGACAAATCTAGCTGACATCTCTTCCTTGTTCTTGTTACGTCGTAACCTTTAAATACGGAATGAAGGGAAGATAATCAGTGTACTTATAATAAGGTATTCGAGTATCAAAAATATTAATGTTTTTTAAAAATATTTTTGTTGAAAGAAATCCGTGTCTACAAATATCAAAAAAAATTTAGCAATGTAAAATTTGGTTAAAACACACTTTACACATATTCAGAAAATATAATGTCTTTAAAAATTCTTCACAAACTGACAAAGCTTTTCTTCTTGCCTAATTAATCAAATAGGATAAGAGCTTGTTCCAAGAAATTATGACTTTCACGTTAAACCTATGTTTAATTAGTTAATATCAGTTACAATGTCAAACCATTATAATAAGATACTTCCTTAGAACAAAGTAGTGACATTTAAAGTGTTGTTGACAACAATCCAAATAACTTCATGGCCTTTCTTATTTATTTTTCTAAATTTCTTATTTATTTTTCTAAATTTCAATAATAATTCACGGTGATACATATCAAGCAGAAGGAGAGAATGATGATGTTGCTTTGTGTTTTATGTGGGTCCAATCAAACTCCCCCGTGTTGAACTTACCTTTTTCTGCAGAAGACGAAGGCAAAGACAACACACATGAGAATAACTGCAGCACCACTGATGAAGCCAATCAGGAGACCTGAAATATAGAATGAAATTGAGAATCTGACAAGAAGTGACTGGCTTTATCAATTTTCATCATATATACATCGAAAAAAACATTTCTACACATAAATCTGATTGCCAAAACAGGTATAGTTTCAATTTGCTTGTTCCATGATAGAAAACTCTTTCAAAGTTGGGATCTTCTCATTGATTAATAATAAAATAGAGGACTATTTCTTTAAGTCATTCAATCAAAATGTACAAAAGAAAACTTAATTTCTTAAGTAAAGAAATGTCAACACACTTACATATTAACCATACAATAAGTGGCAACACTTTGTACATGTCTAGTTATTATTTTATAATTTTTGTTATTACAATTTAAGATCTTTTTTCAACTCATATGGGGATACTTTTTGTTTGTTTTGACAGTACAAACTCACGTTGACTTTTATAGTGCTAATTCATTGGAATATCATACCAGAGACAGAGTGAAACAATACTCTACTTTTGTTTTGATTTCATGTCACTTTTCAAACAAGATGGGTATTCAATCGACAGACAATGAATAACTATGAACAACAAAATTACTTTTTGGTATTCATCAATGTATTTTTAAGCAAAATTTTACAATTTCTTATCTTGAACATTTTAGTCTTGAAAGCATTATTTTTCCATCAGTTCAGCATTTATTTTTAGAATCATTTATCAAGATTTTCTGTCATCAATTTAATCAATGTTTAAGAATTATTCACCAAACCCTTGTCTTCATCAATTTAAATTTTATATAAAATTTAAAAAGCTTAATATTTAGCACATCTTGAACTACATGTCTATTCATGTTGATTCCACTTTTAGGAGTCCTGATGAAAACAAGTTTTTGTTTTAAGGTGATTTCAATGTTCATTTTGGAATTTCTAAGTGTTAAATTTGTATATCAAACTTGTTCTGGTGAAACGTCAGCTTTTCGAGTTACTTTAAAATGTCTTGAAGTACATATATCTTATAAGTCTTTAAAGAAAGAAAGAAACTTGTTACTGATCCTTTCTTTTTAATGCTCACCATTACCACTCCTGGTGGTGACTTCTTCTTCCCCTGCAGTCTTGGAAGCTGGATCAACATGACTGTTCTTAATTGCTGAAAAAGTACAATGTAAGTACAGAATCGATCAAGTTTCAGAACAAAAGTATGCAAAACAACGGGAACAATTGATCAATCAAGTACCAAAAATTTAATCAATTATACTGAATAACTGCAATAAATGATTAATGAAAAGAAGGAAGTTTGAAAACGGTTGTGGGTTGTTATGATTAATTTTGATTTGGCCTGAATTATTAAACATATCAAAAGAAACTTGGAGTTTGGTAAAGAAAATCTGCCTCACGTCAAAAACATTCACTCTTGACTTGACTTATCTTTAGGATATAAAACTACATACTATACTGTAACTGATGTACTTATAATGACTGTGCAGTAAAGTGAACAATAAACCCATCGATGAACACAGAACTTTTGATACATTAGTACAGCCTGGTCATTCAGCCAGACAATACTTGTTACAGCCTGGTCATTCAGCCAGACAATACTTGTTACACAATGAGCTATGTACATTTACAATATTAATTGACTGTTCTTTGAAAGTGACAAAATTCAATAAATGTAGAGGTCGAAACTTTCCTTAATTTTTATTTACTTTTTCATTTATATTATAATTATCAATAATTTCAAAACTATGAAAACGAAATTCAACACCTTTCATGAAATAATTATTGATCATTGTACTATTTGGCTTGTGTTATATTAAATGTTACAATTAAGAGCAAATCTTAATGTTAATATTGGATATACCAGTAGTTATAAATATACCAAATAACCATATTCTGAATGCAAACAAATATGTCATTGGGTCAACTAAATTAAATTTTTTGGCTAAAAATTTAACAGACAATCATTTTCAATATGTTTCAATGACCTAATATATTCTAACTAAAAACTATTTCATGATGAAAATTGTTATCAAAATGTTGATAAATACAATTTTCAAAAATGGAATTCTTATCGAAACACTTATCTGTATAAAGGAAACCCCACTTCTGCATTTGTGGGCTAAATCATTTTTAAACTTGAGTCAAGCTGTCAATGGATATGTAAACAAATTTTTAAAACCTCGGGTAAAATCCAAGATAATGATCTATAGATATCAAGTTTATAACTAGAACTACGTTGTGGATGGCACGCCATCACATATTTCTGCGCTGATGGTTTGAGCCCTATCCCCCCAAATACCCTTACAC
>JAUMGZ010014246.1:0-10096 GCA_032359645.1 Pododesmus macrochisma | reverse complement strand
ACTGGGGGCCAATTTATATAAACCAAAATCAAGTAGGAAAATTGACTCATGAAGCAGTCAAAGTAACAAATGGACAATTTCTCTCAAATGATCTACAAATCTTGAGTAATGTTCTCCCTGTATGTTAAAGGTTACTCTTCTCTCTTTTAAGATACTAGGTCCTTGCTGCCATAGTCACAATGGTTATCAGAGCATTGAAATAAAATTTTGATTAGTTTCTTTGAATGGGCTTGTGACTTCATTTCAGTATTCTGTATGAAGCCATATTTTTATTAGGAAGACATTTATCTGTATATCATGACATCTAGGTAACCGTTATGTCCACCTGCAGTGAAATGTAACAAGTAGTGCTCTTGTTAAATGAGTCAAATGTATATAAACTTTATTTTTGTAACACATGTTTTGTCATCTATCACAATTGGTATATATGATTTATAAGTCTTCATATCGTTTTTAATGCTATTGTTACAATAAATCAAATTGACCAGAAATACATCAAATACATCAGATGTGTCAATTTATGAAACTTTTATCTCCATCCATATACTACAGTGCCTTCTTCCTATGAATGCTGATAGTTGTCATGCCATTGACTCACTTTATTATACCCCCGCAACGAAGTTAGGGGGTATACTGGAATCACCCTGTCTGTCTGTCTGGATGTCTGTCGTCCGCAGTAACTTGTCCGGAAAACTCCTCCTTAACTAACAGGTTGAGTTATGTCCCTTTGTGCGAAAAAGTTGTCCGTACAACTCCTGTGCACCAACATCTTAAATAGGTTGAAGTATAACTCTCAAATATACATAATGCGGAAGCAGGGATATTAGTCAGCCATCCTGGCGACAGCTCTAGTTGATACTCAAGTCTTGATCTCAGGAAGGACTGTCCGAGTGATGCTACACACTACTCCCGATCCTCCTGGTTCACAGTGCTCAGTTACCTTATAAAAGACTATATCAAACTACAAGTATTAACTGCGTAATCTACTTAGTGACAATTCTCTTCAGAATAGGAAGCCAATTAATATTGACCTTGAAATATGACAGCTAGGTGACCTTGAACTTTAAAATGCTACATGTACTTCTACAATTTTCATAAAGATAGGGAAATGCTGTATCAAAATTTAATGACACCCTAATATAATAAGATGGTCTTTTAAATTGTTTAATCAGGGGTTAAAAATGGGTCATTTGTGGTTACATGAGAGTTTCATTTCTTCGGAACCCTACTGCTTTTTTCACAGTAATGTGACAAGGTAACTTCATTTCCCAGTTAGTATCCATATAAGATGTTAGTTTAAATGTGTTTTTTTGCTTATCACTTGGGTACAAAATGAAGCGATGCCAAGCAGGTCAATTTCAACATTTTAGCCTTATTGGTCATTTCATCTTCAAAATGTCAACATGGTCATAAAAGGCTTTAGTTGTGTAACGTGGTGGGCACCCATCGACCTCATTCTATATATATATACAACTGAAAAAATCTATAAACTTATTACTCTCATAGTGCCATACCTTACCTTTTTTGCTTTTTGATATTTTTTAGGCACTATGGAGGCAGCTTGTAGTTTACTGGATAAAGCTGGTGCTGCTATTCTTCAGTGTTTGGTTGTTATTGAACTATCGGAACTTAAGGGGAAGGACAGAATCAAATTTCCATTTACTTCACTTATCAGCTATGACAATTAAGTTTGTAGAATATGTGCAATTCCACATTTACAGTAATACACAAATACATTATACACATGTTAGTTTACTGTCTTAAGCAGCAAAATAAAAATTTAATGGTTACAATCATCATTCTTCGCTAACATATGACATAAAAAGCTTATGATGTTGAACTTTCAGTTTCCAATCATATAACATGGTTGTACAGGTACCATTTAAAGTTGTTATAAATAAAATATGATTTTTAAGAATGTTGAACATTTTAACAATGGCTGTCAAAAACATAATTTGTTATCAAATATATTTGTATTTATTTACCTCGAGTTAAGGGTCAGCAGAAAGTGTCTATCTTTTGTCACAGATTTACTAATCATTTTTTGAGTTGAACACTTGATATGTATAGCCTGTAAGCTTAATGCTGTTTAGCTTCTGAGTAGAAGCTGTCCAGAGTTTATTTTCAAATCGGATATTACATACAGAATATCCGTGCAGTTTGAAATATCCAATTTGAAAATAAACAGACAGCTTTCATGGAAGCTAATTGCTGTTCAACATATTTTGTAATGTACAAAGAAATCATGAGGAAAAATGCAAAATGAAATATATTTTTGACAATTTTACTGGAAGATCTATATGTTTGCACATCAAATTATCAAAAAGGAATTGTTTGTCTATATATTATTTAAGTTATTGATTATAAATATAGGTATACATAAATGTTTGACTGAGACTTTTGCAATTTTCTTTGTATTGAAGTTGCTTATTCTTTTTATGCAATATTTATTGTTATACTTTTTGAAGTATATTTATCAGCATATCTGGAAGAGCTTGTTGATTGAGGGTCTTTTGTATATAGTGTTGATTTGTGAAAATACTAAGAATTAAAGAAGTAGTAAATACTTAATATTTTCCCGGATAAAAACTCCAATTCTGATAAAGCAGTGCTTACATACTTATGACGAAGTTAAATGACCATCATCAACATATCTTGATAGATTTTCTTCAAATATGTCTGGATATATTCTTTTAAGTTTTGGTACTTTTCTTCTATTTTTCAAAGCAAAGTTATCTACAACAAAATTTCATAGATCATCAGAATTTTGTTGGTAAAAAGGTGAATTTTGAAGTTTAAAGATTTGGATATTACTCTGCAAACAATAAACTAAAAACTAATATAGGCAAAAGTTCCACTGCATTAATTTAGTTTTTAAATAACAAAATAATGGTTAAAATTTATAAATATTACTGCTACAACAGAAAGCATATTGACAAAGCATTTGATTGCAACTTTTGAGTTATAAGGGATAACACAGTTAAATAAATAAGTAGCCGCTTCTGAATTACAGAAGGTATGTTACTTAAAGCCATGGACTTAGGGCTTTAGAATATTGTCTTGGTTTTTTCGTATTTCGTAAAGACAATAACATTGAATTCCAAGAAAAAAAAATCTAGACGTTTATTCTTATCACATGAGGAAATCTCTGTCTCATCTGCAAATTTTCAAACCAACTTATTTTTCAAATTCATGTATTTTATGTGAAATCATATTTTTATATAATATTTACATTATGGTGTGTTTTGTATAACTCGTGTAGATTGTAAGGTCGTCTCATTCTATTAAAAGTCTATTTTGTTTAAAGACAATTACATGGAATTCCAAGAAAAAAAATCTAAACGATTATTCTTATCACATGAGGAAATCTCTGTCTCTTCTGCAAATTTTCAAACTAACTTATTTTTTCAAATTCATGTATTTTATGTGAAATCATATTTTTATATAATATTTATATTATGGTGTGTTTTGTATAACTCGTGTAGATTGTAAGGTCGTCTCATTCTTTTAAAGTCTATTTTGTTTTTAAAAACAATTATAAGAAAAAACCACAAAATATATATGCACACACACACACACATCCACACTTAATTGGTTTTTTTTTTTAATAATAATGGAGGATGCAGTCTTCTTAAATGTTTCAATGTTGATATTTTGTTATTTTTGTAATAATAAAGTGGTTATGGTATCCAATCTATGGTAAAATTGTTTATCAACTTTGTTTCTAACATTCATGGTAAAAATTTTAACTAATGAAATCTTGTGTGAAACTTATTATATGTCTCAATCAGTTTATCTATTTAAAATATATATTTAATTCAATGCAATCTTCAGAGAAATAATGTTGGTATTCTGTATTAAAGATCTTTTGTTCAGAAAACTGGTATTTTGGTTTGCTTCTTAAGTTCTTATCAACTTACAAAATAGAAATTAAATAGATATTTAATTGACAAGAACCCCTTGACCTTGTATGTATCATGTGCCCCTTAATCGATTGTCCTCATATGAAAACATCGTACACAGCCACTATGGATTTAAATTTAAATATCTTCAGAGAAACCTTTGACCTCTGCATACCACCACTTGCTATGTCCATCTCTTAATAGGTTTGGACAGATTTATAATGTTATTTTAACTACTTTTGAACACTCAATAAGTCATTTAAAAAGCCCTGGTCTGGAAGTAGTAAACAATACCTGATAAAAAAAACCATTGACCTTAATTCTGTATTTATGATTTGTATTACTGATGTATGTGTGTATAGATTACTGGAGAAATTCAGAATCGGACTCCATTGTGTTTGTACTCAAAGTGTTATCCATAAGACTATGCTTTAGGTTACCTGAGCTGAAGCCTTAAGTGACCTATTAATTGTGATCGTTCTTTGTCTGTCGGTGTCCGTCCGTAAACTTTTCACTTTTTTAACTTCTCAATAACTGCTGGGCAAATTTCAACCAAATTGCAGGAACAAGCAGAAATAGCACCAACAGAACAAACGCCATTGACAAACAAACAATAGCTTTATCAAAAATTCACCACAAGAATGAACCAGCCAAATGAGACGGACATTTCATAATGATTCCATTCATACTGTTTTTTGTTTGGGCATTAACATTTACGTCGAACAAACCAAATGGCCCGAAGCCAAGCTCCAAATCAACCGTCATCAACGGACTCCATGGGGAAAATGAATTAAGAAGTACCTGCACGAGAAGCTGCTCAAGTTTACTAATAAAAAGGGACCCAGCAAGGGGGTAAAATTAGACACATTTTTAAACATCTTTCTCATGAATCGATGATCTGATTACTTTCATATTTGATATGTTTGATCCTATAGTAAATGTTTACAAAGTTTGCGAACGATTCGAAAGCAAAATCTGTGTTTAAACGAACCACTCTGGGGGTGTTTCAATTGACATAGGCTACTACTATATCATGAACATTTCTTGTTAATCCAAAAATGTTTATTATTTTGTGTTTTAAATTCTTAAAAATTCTATGGATGTTCCTCTTATGGTCCCCTTTCATATTCGTGTCCGGTATTGCCGAACACAATCCAATATCTCCACCCTAGTTTTAGCTGCGGGAACCGTAGCTAATTTCGGCCTGACAGTTTTGACAGTTGGCCACCAAAGATTCTGAAAATTTTGACAGTTGGCCACTTTTCAGGCCGAAATGAGAAATGGTCCCCGCAGCTACACTAGTTTCTGATTGGCTGTGACATTTACGCGGCTTCTTGTCAAGAATTGTTGGTCAGAATTTCACGAAACTTCATTTAGATGTTCTTTGCATGCTCCCCTTTCAGATTTGTGTCTGACGTTGCAGAATTCCATCAAATGTGACTTTCCTGGCTTCTGATAGGCTGAGACTGTTTGCCTTATTGTCAAGATATGTTGGTCAGATTTTCACGAAACTTGATGAAGATGTTCCTTGCATGGTCCCGTTTCAGATTTACATTTTTGTCAGACGTTTTTTTCTTTTATTTTTCCAAAAGATTCATAAATGAAAAAATATTAAAAAAGCATTTATTATATAGTAGCTAGGCCGAGATTCCTCTGCCCCTCAAATGAATGCCGTTTTCTGATATATTCGTTAATTTAGGCCTAAAACGAACATATCAGAAAACGGCATTCGTTTGAGGGGTTAGCCGTTTTCTGATATGTTCGTTTAGTTAGGCCTGAAACGAACATATCAGAAAACGGCATTCGTTTGAGGGGCAGAGGAATCTCGCCCTAATAGTAGCTTACTGTAAACAACAAATCGCTATGTTCTGCATATCTAAATGCAGCTCTGTGCCGGTCCACGCGCCTCTTTAGTAGATTATTGGGATATGGAAACGGCCATGTGTGGTCACCTGTGAAGGTGTGGTCATATTGTCTCTAAACAATATTCATAGCCGGTCTAAACACCTGATCTCTCGATGCAGCCTTGGAATAAAAAAACAAATTGCATTTATGTTTACATCACTGTATCAAATAAAGTATTAAAATTCAGTTTTCAAAAATGACGAAGCGAAAAAATAAGATCCTCGGCCTAGAAAAAATACATAAATTGCATATTAATTGATCAACATATCACATGAAGTATTAGAAATTTAAAAAGTATAACAACAATGAATATACAAAATATAATACTATACGGCCTACAACTCATAAATTTTGTATTTTAACGTCATCAACCAATAGCAAGTTATTAAGAGCCTTGGCTAAATTTGTATATTATTCTATGGACAGGCGTAATTTTATTATTAAATAGAAAGTACTGTCTCTTCTGTAAATACAATTGTCAATCACCAATTATTACATCATTTCATGTATTGTAATACGTTGTAATATGTACTTTATGCAATTACAAATAAACTGTCAAACAAACATAAAGTATTAAGATTATGTGTAGATGTCTGCACCCACAAGGATAATTTTGTATATGCAGCATGGTGATGTCAATTCGATCCCCTCGAAAATGCTGTTCAAACCTGGCTCACAGTGGCATGGCATAGCATCTTCTTTGACCGCACGCTGCATCTCAAAAGAGTAGATGCCTTGTTGTTATTCTGTGAATATAAAAGCATGTTCTATTAAGTTTAAAATAGTGTTAAATAGTAAGTTACTATTGTTGATAATCTAAAGAGAAAGATAAAAAAAAGAGTTAAATGCCAAAAAAATACATAATTTACTAAGAAAGCTTTCCTTAACTTAAGGAAAAGCCTACACTGGACACCAATAGTCTACCACCTTTCTTGGATCCTTTCTCGTGTACCACGTACATGTATGTCGTCGGTGCATCATCAATAATGGAATCTGATAATTGAGTATTACGGAAAATGGAACATTAATAGTTAATACTTGTACATGTGTAGTGACAATTTCCTAACTGATATATTATGAAAATAACGTTATAAGAACTTTAAGAATTGTTAAATAGGAAATTTCAATCAACTTAAAAAAAATTACCAACGTCTCCTCTAGTTCTTCTGGCTGCATTTAAGAAATGACATTCTTTTTGTCGTTATTCATGCGTTATGAACTACAATGGCCGGTCGCAAATTGCATGACGGCAATTTTAGAAAATTCTAATTATAAAAAAATATATTTGCTTGAACAATTTTTATATTTTTTACTTTCAAACGGTCACACCTTCGTTAAATGGAATGTTCCAACAGATGAACAGAGAAGTGCACTCAATTACGACGTCACACAGTTCACAGAGTTCATTATTATTCAAGTAGTGTCATTGAAAGGAAAACAATGCCAATTGTAAAAATATCAATATTACAGTTAGAAATGTGAAAGGAAGCATCCATTTAAGAATCAGGATAAACTATAATGGAAGGATTAATCGCAGGCTTCACACTCTCAGCATAGATGGCTCGTCTCTCACGGAAACTGTATCAAAGCCCTGCAAGATAAGTCATATACGTAAAATTAAAGGTGTTTAAATAATTGATAAAATAACTAAAGTCATGTCAATACATTCAATAATGATAACCAAAAACTTAAAGGTGTTTTAAATGATTAATAAAATAACTAAAGTCCTTTCAATACATTCTAAAATGATAACCAAAAACATAAAGGTGTTTTAAATGATTAATAAAATAACTGAAGTTATGTCAATACATTCAATAATGATAACTAAAAACATTAAGGTGTTTTAAATGATTAATAAAATAACTAAAATCATGTCAATACATTCAATAATGATAACTAAAAACATTAAGGTGTTTAAATGATTAATAAAATAACTAAAGTCATGTCAATACATTCAATAATGATAACCAAAAACTTAAAGGTGATTTAAATGATTAATAAAATAACTAAAGTCCTTTCAATACATTCTATAATGATAACCAAAAACATAAAGGTGTTTTAAATGATTAATAAAATAACTGAAGTTATGTCTATACATTTAATAATGATTAGCAATGTTACGTTAATTGTATAATTCAAATTAATGTTTTATATACCTGCATATCAAATTCATCACGTATATCGTCTTTTTTATCACTAGCATCAAGCTGTCGCAGAGTACACTTTGTACATGTAAAATGTACTTCTCCACCCGTAATAACGGCATCTACGATTGATTTATACTTTTATTCCTACTTTTCAGGAGAGCATACAACACGAGTTACAAATAAAGCTTACATATCCCATCAGTAAATATTAACAAAAACATACACGCGCTCACAATTTTCTCACAATATTTTGTTTAAGTTATACGTTACATACTATGTACAGAAATTACTTGTATCATTAAGTAAACTAACAACAGAATTTACTTTGTCAAATATAAAGCATACACACACTACCATTATATGTCTGCGAAAATCAAAAGTTATTTTGTTGTTATACCGTGACAGGGAGTGGTGTGACATTTATGTATACATAAACTTGAGTAATTGATATAAATGAATACATATTCTAAATACATATGAACGTACTAATATATTTATCTATTGCATTCAATTAGACATACATGTATCTACATATGAAATGCAGATTTGCCTTAATGACAATAATGTGGCTAAATACGTGATAATTTGACCAAATGGTTCAATTAGGGTGCTCATATGTTTGTAAAAGTAGTTTATATTCTCTGCTGGTGGAAAATGAAGGAATATAATCGAAAACTTGCTCTTGGTGGACTTGTCTGGTTGTTAAGTAAACTTTGTTTGCAAAAACGTCCACACTTTTGAGTTTAAAGAGTTATTAATGGTATTTTAGGTATGCAGATAGATGCCTGTGGTCTAACGTTCAGGTAGTTTTGGTTCAATGCACGTTCAATCAAAGTAACACCACACAATCGAAATTTCTTTTCTGACATCTGCATTATCCACCAGTTTTACCCGTTGTTATTACAGAAATAAAACGGGCGGAGATAGCGAGATCCGGTGGAATGACGTTATCCCGGCACATGTTAAACTGTCTACCTATAACAGGTGAATATGATATAGGTCGAAACAATCTAGGTCAAAGGAATGACCTGTTACCGAATCAGTGTCAGTGGAAGATTTATAAAAATCAACCCTATAGATCAGGATTTAATTACAAGATGAATTCGGAAAAGATAAAAAATGTTAAAGCAGCAATCCAGGTGCACCCAGACTTTCCAAAACCTGGGATAATGTTTAAGTGAGTGTAAATTACTTCCAGAAATATATGCAAACTACAGTATGGCTTTTATCACATTGTGTCAGACTCAAATAGTAGTGTAAAGTTGGGTTTTATCATTTGTTTACATGATATTGCATGCACTGTAATAGATTGCATGTGACATCACCGGTCCGCCATGTTGGAAGGCAAGCTTAATTTTGTAATCATATTATATAGTGGAAAAACAGGATGTAGAAACTGTGTGCTAAATCAGTATTTCTAGTATAATTAGATATATCTAGTAGAGATTCTGTATTCAATGGGTAAAACCCAAATAGTTCCAGGCCTGACCCTGGGGTCTAAAAAGGTTTATAGAATTTTGGATTATTATATAAAACACAAAATGAAACAAGCGCTATTCCAACTAAATGGATGTTCAGACTTGATGGGCTCTTTTTCTGTTTGCTTTGTTTATTTACCACAACCTTTAAAACATTCAATGAAACCATTTCCGTGTTCATTTACCAAAAAGTTGTTTAAAAGAAATATTTTGCAATCTTCGTGGCTTGATATATTAGATACTTTGTAGCAAACTTGGTTAAAAATTAGATGTTATTTTGTTTATAATAATTTTCATTCTAAAATAGAATAAATATATTCTCAAATTTTCATTGTTTGATGCATGCATCTTATCATTCTTAACTCAAAGACATGCTACATAGTTATTAAAGTGCTCCAGCCATCGAGTTTTATGCTTTGATAAAATATCACACATACTTTACACACACATTTCACACACATATCTACACCACAGGTATACGACGCGTTAAAAAAAATCAGAAATAACCCAATATAACGTTATATATGGTAATTTCCGATTTTTTTTAACGAGTCGTCTACCTGTGTCTACACATATTAACTGTTCTCAAAAAACAAGAAGCAATAGGATCAACAGAACAAACGCTATTGACAAACAAACAATAGCTTCATCAAAAAGTCACCAC